>CM041776.1:160069602-160118609 GCA_023374045.1 Limonium bicolor | reverse complement strand
GTTGGGACTTTTATTTTGAGTTCGGGTTGCGCCTGTGCACCCGACCTGTTTATATTAAACTGATGTAAGTTTAAGAATACGTTCGAGATACTAGTACTCGGTTGTTGTGGTATTATGATGTTGATGTTTAAGTTGGATAAGTATTTTTTGGATAAGTATTGTAAGTATTTACGCCGGTATATTCTAATGATCAACGTGGCAAGTCCGGTTTTTGTATTCCGCTGCGTACGTATTCGATTAAGTGTTCAGATTGCGATAACCACGATAGGCTTTGGATGGGGTGTACACTTGGATGTGAATCAGTAGGACCCCTCTAAACCCTGGAGAATAGAATCAAGCTAGAAATGGATAAAAACAAGGCTCCATGAAAGGTAATTTTCAGTCATGGTGAGGAAGTGATGGAAACATGATTTTTCTTTCATTTTCTTACCTTATATGAATGGAAACCAAACGAGCTCTTCACAACTTTGACTTTCTCCATAAATGGAGTTTTTCTCTTGGCACCGAAATGGAGCTTTGAAGGATTTGAAAAGATATAAAGCACTAGAGCTTGAGCTAAATAAGAATAATCTGTGTTTAGTTTTTTGATTTGGAGCTCAAATGAGTAAGTTGTAGACAAGGCAAGGTGAGGCAACCATGGAGCTGGTTCTCACGGTTGAGATGGTGAAGAAAGTGGAAGAAAACCGTAGAAGAAGAAATGAATGGAGAAGAGGAGAGAAGAAGGCTAAAAGGTAGATATTTACCTTAAAGCAAATAGTAACTTTTCCTTATTTCTCTTTTCTTTTCTTAATTGACTGACTCATGTGGTGACTCACCACTCTTAAAAATCGGCCCCTTGTCAAATAGGGTATTTTTGGCCTTTGACCAATCAACTAAACTAAGTTGATTAAAGACTAAACTAGGCACTATTTGGCACTATTCACAAATTAGAGCACAAATTTGTGAAAATTTTGGTTTCCCATTGATTTAGACTTCCTAATTGTGATACTAATTAGTACACATGTTGATTAAGATGTATCATGGCATTAGCCACTCAAAACTCAATTCTAAGACAATTCCCCAAAAAGGTGCTTTAAGGAGTCTTAAAGCACATTTTGTGTTTAAGCTTGTTTTTGAGCTTGGTTTTCTTGGTAATTGATTTAAAACGTCCATTGACATATCACTAAGGTCTTATAATGGTATTTGGGTGCTAATCAAAGTCACTCCAAGCTTAGAGCAAGTTTTTGCCCAAATTGCCCTTAAGACGTTTTTCTTGTGTTTCCTTGGTTAAATTGTCTACCAATCTTCTTCTAAGGAATATTTTAGCCTTACTACATCATAATTTGATGTTTCTTAGCATACTTAGGTTGGGGGATTTCACTTATTATACCATCCTTAACCCTGGTTCAAGATGTTTAGCTCCATGGAGCATCTATTCATATGCAATGTAACCACATTATATTCTCATCAAAGGTCTTGACCATGGTTAAGGTTTAGTTTCGGTATCAAAGGACTCTTGTCGGTATCCATACCGATTTAGAAACGGATTCGGGTTTAGCCTCTCTAGGGTTAAGGTATTGGCCGATAGGTTACTTGTTAGCCAATTGGAAGTTTGTGCGATATGGTCCACCCAGCTTCTTCTGTGCGACTCTGATTACCTTCGGTCTAGTTTTCCCTTACAATCTCTTCCACGGGGGTGCATGGCTTAATTTTATAGGAGTAAAAGTCTCTTGACTGACAATGGGTATTTGAATTTGTAACAGTCTCGGTGGGTTGTAGCTTATCTATCCATTTACTCTAGAGGTCGAATTTTATGCCTTTAGTTCGCCTTTTAGCGTTTGAATTATTCTTTCTCTGGCTGACCTTTTTGGTTATAGTAACATGTTTATTTTGTATTACCGAATACCACGATCATATTCTATGCAGATAGGTAATTTACTCTATTAGCATTATTATCTATTTTATGCCTTATGTGTACTGTCAAGTCGGAGTTTTTCTTCGTCTTCAATTAAATTTTATTTTCAGCGCCAATTGGCCTTGATATTTCCGGTCGTCCTGAATTAGTTTCAAGCCAAAAGGCTACCGAATTACACATGTTACAAGTTTATACGATTATAACCTATTTAGCATAGGATGTTTAGTTTCCTTCTCATCATCATTATTCTTGTGATTGTATCAAGCGTAGCTTGTCGATTGCTCTGCTTAGGTCCAAGGTTCAGTGTCTTGCATTTGGTTTCTGTAGTACATGTTTTCATGTATTATCTATTTGGTTATTTAACATCACATCATTCTTCCTACAATTTCAAGTCTTTACAATCTTTGTATGTGTTTACTTTCTAGTTTTCGAACCATGTATCCGTATTTTATGTGATTTCATTATCTAGTAGCAACAACGCTTCCTTTGCATTTACCAAACCAAATTATGCAATTTGACACCTATTTGTAGTTTATGTGTCCACTTTAGGGGGTTTCGAGAATCATCCAACACCGACGTGATCAGCGTAAGTGTTGGGCTACCCGCTGTACCACCCCAATTTGTGCTCAGTGTCACTTGACCTGGCCAGGGTCAAGTTCCACCTTGCACGTCCGTTTAATTAAACAAATAATAGTTTAACCAATTTTAATTCTTATCCCACTCGTTTCCTTCCAGTCATCTGGCAATCAATTCATTAGGCTAGTAAACAAGATCTAAGCCTTGAGATTAAGTGTGTAAATCTTCTAACTATGTATACATCTAGTGTGTACCTAAATCATACTCCTGTGTCATAAGGTCAAGGTTGTATTTATTATAAGGATCCCTTGATTTATATACATCTCTATAGAGTTTTTCACTCAAATTTATATCCTCCTGATATTATAAGTCTTCTCACTCCAATCTTCGTACCATTTGTATTTGTATACATGTTCATTCGCTACATGTGGTCCTCATAAAATCCAGTGCTAGTCAATTGGTGTAAATGGTATACAATCCCAATTCATAATATTACTAGGATTTCCTCTCACACTTACAAATTAATTGAATTTAACAAATGATTCATTACCATCTTAGCCCATCAATTATCTCTCCATTACGTCTTTTAATTTTGTTCAAAATTTCCAAATTTCAACCCCAATTATTCATAATTATTTGGTTTCCTCCTCCTGATATTTTCCCCTCCTAAAAATATTTGTCTGATTTTTCCTTGTAGGCCCCGTTTAGGCTCACTTTCTACTCTGCTTACACGTTATTCCTTTTGCATATAATCTTTTCTGGGTCTCGTAATCCTTTTGTTACTTTCTGATTATTATTCCTTGTGTTTTCTCTACTTGAAATAGTCTAAGCTTTTTACCTTCTCGGTCCACTAAACTAGTGGTAGGTTATTCCGGATTATCACCATTGATGTCCCAATATTTATTTTCAGTTTGTTAGTTATACCATTAATTTAAGTCGGGTGTGATTGATTTTCACTTCTTGGGTTCTATTGATATCTTGTCTTTATGATATGTATGTATGTACATTTGTGTATTTAATTGATAAATCCTGTTTAGGGTTTCTCGTGCTTATTATAAGACTTAATTCTTTGGACCCTGGATTAATGTAGTTAACTCCTCCATATATAATGTGGCTGAAAGGATTATGTCATAATAATGGATTATAATTTGCCCTTTAGGTTATTTATGAGAGGTCAAATTTAGGGGATGATGTCTGGGAGTACAATCTTATAACAGCTCACTGGAGTAGTTGGTACCCTTGTTTAGGATGCGGGGAGTAATATCTTACATTAGAGAACTCTGCTGAACTTTGGTGTGGATTTTGGGAAACTAGGCATTTGGTAAGGTTTACATAGCTGACGTTTCTAGGTTTGCCTTCCTTTTTACAGGGCTGTTTCTTATTTGTTGCTGTGGAGAGAGGTTATGTGTACAGCAACATGAGATAATTCTTACTGAGGTTATGGTAATTGTTAATCCATTATAACCCCTGTTTATAGCACAGCCTTATGACCTGAACGCTCATTTTTCACTGTAATCATCTTGCGAGTATGCTGTATTACATATTAATTATTGGACTAGAGTTTAATTTCATGTTCTCACTGTATCGTTAGTGAGGCTCCATATCATTCCTTCATAACCCAGTTGTGATCCAAAGAGTTTACTTTTTATAAAATTGAATCCCACAATTACCGGTGGCAATGCTTTGCGGGTGTTTTTTTACAGTTCCTCTTTCGGAATTTGTTCCTCCATGATTGAAACTTAATTCTCTATTGTAACCAACCCCTTTTTTATTGGTCTCCTTGATAAAGATATTCGATATGTTGTCATAGTGGCGAATTCACTGCCATTTTCTTATCTGTTTGAATTTGTGTTGGGGTGGGTAACCAGTGCTCAAGGTAATGACTATTTACAAGGTTCAACATTTCTTTTATGATCCCTAACCCAATGTGTTTTTCTCAGGGGAACTGCAATTATGTTGAAGTAAATTTGTTATGGTCAGGGAATAAGAAGAGAACGTGAGAGAGAGCAGGGTATACTTTAGTGTGTAAAATTGTTCATGCTTCATTAAGGATTATAGATTGTACCAATTTAGTGTAATTATCATCCGACTATATTCGCTATTTATTATTTTTGTTTTTTTTTTTTTCCCTTGGAGAGGTTTATCAAGTTACCTCTCAAATGTATGAATTGAAGAATATATCTCAACCCCACCCTTGGCTTGATTAATTGCTTATTTAAGCTTTACTTATTTCATAATTTTTTAGGGTATTTCGGTCCTCTTTGCTTGAGAGGTAGGGTCCTATCGACTGCTAAGCATGTCGACCCAAGTTGCCGCTAAAATTGGTCCCTCAATGGGTATTATTCCTTTGTCAACGTCTTTGAACTTCACGCTCTGGTCAGAGCTTCGAGTCTTGGGACTGTTGTATGGTATAGTCTTTTCTTCACGGGTTAATTAGATAATATCAAGTAGATGTCGGATCGGGTTTTCCCGAGTGTGAGGAGGCTTTCTACCTCTCCGGCGTTCTTTCTATGAATTGTAATGGACCCTAGCGACGTAGAGGTTGGGTGTAGGTGTCTGTTAGGTATCCAGTAATTACTGGGGAAGAATCCTAACTAACGCGCCTCACATACTAACCCTTAACCCCGTTTCCCCGAATTCAGGTTTTCCTATACTCGGTACTTCTCTGTTCCAGTCATCAGAGCGTAGTTACGCTCTGATACCACTTTCTGTAACACCCCCGGATAATCATCCAATTGTACGAACAAAGCTCCTAGCCATATTGTGAGATAACTATGCATCGGATTCTCCACATCATCCGGGTGCTACAGATGCCAACCACCCACGTGGTTGACATACCACATTACTAACACCAAGTTACGGTCTGCATGACTGGAAACAGCCCTCAACCACAACTCATATACAGTATAAGATACAATTCCAAATACCGAGTGTCTACAATATAATCACTAAATCATAAACCGAAAAGTACAACCCGGGTTTAGTAACAACCCATACATTAAACATACTATTACAAACTCAAAAGTTATGCCCAGATAGACTACCCCCATGATGTTAATATATGGGGAGTCATTTAATTATTTAAGTTTAAGTTATGGTTTCTTATGTTAGTTGTCGGTTTTGGCTTATTACCGTTGGGGTCTTTAAGTTTGTTCTGGTGTATTTAAGTGTGGTCTGAGTTCCGCACTGGGTGTGTTACGTTTTGGTGAACACCAGTCTAATTAATCAAGTTTCTTTCGTTCCCACCTTGTGAGTTCCTTTCTTGTTCTTCTGTCTCGAGTTGGTTGCTAGCATAGAACCAGTTCTTGGTTTGTGCATTCGCTGTTTATTTCATGGTATCAGAGCAGGGAAGATTCTCCCTCTCTCTTTTCGTCGTTCTCTACGAGATTTATTCCCAAAAATGAGTGAGGAAGACAAGAACAAAGGGAAGGATGTGATTAACGAAACCCACGATGAAGTCGGAGCCAGTGGAGGGCGCGACGCAGACTCGATCACATCTGGTGACCCGCTCCATCTTAGCAACACTGACCAACCTGGTGTAGCAATTGCCGGCATATTCAACGGAACGGGGTTCCCAACCTGGAGACAACACATCGATATAGCCCTAGGCGCCAAGAATAAGATGGGTTTCCTCAACGGAACCCTCAAGCGCCCACCGGTCCTGCTTCAAAGATTCAAGCCTGGGATCGATGTAACAAGATGGTTATGTCATGGATCCTGTGTAGCTTAGAGAAGACGATTGCGGACACCATCATCTTTAGAACAACCGCAGCAAGAATGTGGAAGGATTTATGTACCCGCTACTGGCACAGCGATGCGACACGTATTTACCAATTGGAGCACCAACTCAATTCGTGACGCAAGGCAACAGCTCAATCGGCGAATACTTCAACCAGGTCCAAACCCTTTGGGATGAGATCGATTCTACCGAGGTCATCCCCACCTACAATTGCGAGACCACCGAGCTCTTCAAGGGTTACATCCAACAGAGAAGAGTCATTAAACTACTCATGGGGCTCAATGAGAGGTACGCGATCGTGAGGGGAAATATATTGATGATTAACCCCTTGCCGGACGTCGAAAAGGTATTCGCCTTACTCATTCAAGAAGAACGCCAAAAGAACCTCACTGGGCACGTGAACTCTTCAACACCAATTGAGGGAAGCTCTATGTCTTTCGCCACCGACCCAAGACGACGATAGAACCTTCGAAGCCAACCACCAGGACCTGGGAGGTGAAACACCACCGTATGTACTTTTTGCGGTAAGGTTGGCCACGCGGAGGATAAATGCTACCAAAAACATGGGTTTCCCCAAGGGTGGCGGAACAATCGACAGTAGAAGAAACCGGTGGTGAGCAACTACGTAGGTGAGACCAACCAGGCCGACCAGGGGCAAGAAGATCCCCTCGGCGGTAAACTCACCAAGGAACAAGTTAGCCAGCTGCTCGCTTACATCAGCAGATCGCAAGATAGTTCCAGAGAAACAGCGACACAATCGGAAGAAGAACCCAATTGTGGGTTCGTCGGTATTTCTCCTGAACCTAATTCTTGCACAATTATTTCAAACCCTAGTTTTTGCCCCAATTCTTGCACTGTTTTCCTGAAGTCTGGTTCTAGCCCTAGATTTCAGACACAACAAAATAGACATTTAACTAGAACTCTGAATTCGAATCTAAATACTAATAGTAGTAATGTTCTGGATAAATCAACTTGGATTCTTGATTCCGGTGCGACGGATCACATGTGCTGCGATCTATCTCTGTTTAGCCATTATAGAATTCTTGATCGAGCTCATAGAATCGGGATGCCAGATGGGCACCCACAGTACGTTAGAATTATGGGCATGGTCAGGATAAATTCTTTGATAATTCTTAATAACGTTCTGTTTGTCCCCAAGTTTAGATTTAATCTTATTGCTAGCAGTAAGTTAACAAATGATTTAAGCGGAAGAGTATATTTTGATTCTGCGAATTGTGTGTACCAGGGCTCTAGCTTGAAGAGTATTGTGCAAATTGGGTATCTACACAAGGGTTTGTATATCCTTGACAACTTTTGTGACAAAAGGAGGACTAGAGGCTGTTTAGATGGGAATGTTCTGAGTGTAAATGTGGGAAGTAGTTTAAGTCCTAGCTTTAGTACCGATGACATTTCTTCTCTGTGGCGTTTTAGGTTAGGGCATTTGCCCAAGAGGAAGTTGCTACAATTAGGTCTTATAAAGGGAGAGGGGGCAAATCAGTTTATTTGTGAACATTGTCATAGAGCCAAGGATCACAGGCTGCCCTTTGGTAATAGTAATAAGAAGTCAAATGATCTTTTTGAGTTGATACATGTTGACCTATGGGGTCCTTACTCACAAAAGTCTTACGATGGCTTTCAATATTTTCTCACTATTGTTGATGACAAAAGTAGGGCTACTTGGGTTCACTTGTGTACTAATAAGTCTCAATCCTTCCAGATTATTGCTAAATTTCTTGAATTCACTGAAAGACAATTCAATAAGAAAGTTAAATGCATTAGAACGGATAATGCATATGAGTTGGGAAGTTCAAAATTCGGCACTGATTTTCTGAAAGGTAAAGGAGTGATGCACCAAACAACCTGTCCCCATACTCCACAACAAAATGGTGTTGTGGAGCGAAAACATAGGCACATAGTGGAGACCGCTAGGGCTTTAATGTTCCACTCTGGTATGCCTAAGAATTTCTGGACAGATAGCATCTTAACAACAACTTACTTAATAAACAGAATGCCTCTCTCTTCCTTGGATGGTCAAACACCATTTGAAATTGTGTTTAGAGATAAGCCTGATTATTCTTACCTGAAGTGCTTTGGATGTTTGTGCTTTGCCAAAGTCAACCATAATCAACATGATAAATTTGCTTCTAGATGTATAAAGGGTGTTTTCATTGGCTATGCTCACAATAAAAAGGGATATAAAATTTATGACATGGATAACAGTAAGATAATTTATAGCAGAGATGCTACATTCCATGAAAATGTATTCCCTTTTAAAAATCTTGAAGAGAACAAAAGTAAAGATGCCAAACAGAGCACACATCCTTTACCATCTATAGATTACAGATTTTGTGATGAACTAATAGCTCCTCTTGAGTTTTCTGAAGTTTCACAGGAAGTTGATACAACACCTAGGAGTCAAGACGAAGAGAATCACATCAATAGTGGAGAAGAAACACAGCAGAACGCTGATGAAGAAACAGAAACCTTGAGTGATGAACAACAGCCATCAGAAGAGATACATCTGAGACGATCACAGAGAGACAGACATCCACCTGGATATCTTAGAGAGTATCAAGTGGGGCAAACATCAAGCAACATGAAAGGGAAGTTCACTTGATCCCTTCACCAGTATTTTATCTGAAAGAATTAACACTGCTGCTAGTATGATTGTTGAGCATGATTCTAGTTGTCTGAATAATTTGAACTCTGTGTTAACTAATGACAGTGAAAGCTTACTTTCGTCTCTGTGTCCTGAAATCAGTCTGTCTGTTTAGTGACCGCAATAATCAGATGAGAGAAATTGAACCTAGCAACTATGATCAGGCTGTGAAGGAGGTTAGATGGAGAGATGCTATGAGGGAAGAGTTTAAGGCACTTGATAGGAATCAGACATGGGTTGTAGTTGACTTACCAAAGGGGAAGAGACCGGTTAAGTGTAAAGGTATTTAAATACAAATACAGAGGGGATGGAAGTTTAGAGAGGTGCAAAGCAAGGCTTGTAGCAAAGGGATTTACTCAGAAACATGGAGTGGACTACCAGGAAACCTTTTCCCCTGTAGTTAAATTTACAACCATCAAAGCCTTGGTAATTGTTGCAGTCAAAAGGAATTGGGTAGTTAAACAATTGGATGTGAATAACACGTTCTTGCACGGTGAGTTGGAAGAAGAGGTGTATATGGAATTACCAGAGGGATATAACGTGAGAGACACAAATAAAGTCTGTTTGCTTAAGAAATCACTCTAAGGTCTGAAGCAAGCTTCAAGGCAGTGGCACCAAAAGCTTAGTACCTTTCTCAAAGATCTAGGTTTCGTTCAATCTCTTAATGACTATTCTCTTTTTACCAACAAATGTAAAGATGGTGTCTGTTTCTTAGGGGTATATGTGGACGATATTTTGTTGACAGGAAATAATAGCAAATTAATTAAGGTAGTAAAGGAGGAACTGAACAGCAAGTTTAAAATTAAAGATTTGGGAAATCTGTCATTATTTCTTGGAATGCAGTTTTTGTATACAGATCAGGGAGTTGTTCTCACTCAAAGAGGGTATGCAGAGGAATTAATTAGAGAATTCAATGGTACCAATAGCGACAAGACTGTTGCTGGTCCACTAGAACTTAACAGAAAGTTATATAAAAATCAGGGTGAACCACTTGCAGATCCGTCTGTCTATAGAAAATTAGTAGGGAAGCTGAGTTACTTAGCTCACAGCAGACCTGACTTATGTTTCTCTATTCAAGTCTTAAGTCAATTCCTTGAAAACCCTACTGATGAACATTTTGCTGCTGCTTTACATACAGTCAGTTATGTTTCAGGAACATTGAGTTATGGCTTATTATTCAACAAAAGAAATGTCTTTGATCTCATTGCATACTGTGATGCAGATTGGGCGAGCTGCCCAAACACACGGAGATCAGTTAGTGGATATTTTATTCAGCTCGGGGAAGTCCTCTCTCTTGGAAGTCGAAAAAACAAAGACGATAGCATTATCATCAGCAGAATCCGAGTATCGATCAATGAGGCAAGTAACGGCGGAGATAGCTTGGTTGACAAGGTTACTGTCGGAGCTCGAAGTTGAAGGGATAGAACCGGTACCGATTAAATCAGACAGCCAGTCAGCAATTTACATTGCCAAGAATCCAGTCCTTCATGAAAGAACAAAGCATGTAGAATTGGATATCCACTATGTGAGAGAGCAACTGCAGAAAGGGCTGATCAGTGTAGAGTTTGTACCTTCCAATTCACAGCTAGCCGATTTGCTGACTAAGGTGCTGCATGGGAAGAGATATCCTACACTCCTACAGGATCTGGGTGTGTCAGAATTGGACACAGCTCGTGCAGCTTCAAAACAAACATGTAATGTGTGTTTTGAGGGGGCATGTTAATATATGAGGAAGTCATTTAATTATTTAAGTTTAAGTTATGGTTTCTTATGTTAGTTGTCAGTTTTGGCTTATTACCGTTGGGGTCTTTAAGTCTGTTCTGGTGTATTTAAGTGTGGTCTGAGTTCCGCACTGGGTGTGTTGTGTTTTGGTGAACACCAGTCTAATTAATCAAGTTTCTTTCGTTCCCACCTTGTGAGTTCCTTTCTTGTTCTTCTGTCTCGAGTTGGTTGCTGGCATAGAACCAGTTCTTGGTCTGTGCATTCGCTGGTTTATTTCACATGATAGCCATCCAGCCTACACTCCGTTATCATCCGGCTCAATACCTGTAAAAATTGGGTTGTAAAGGACTCAACAAACTACGCTGAGTATGAACATGTGTAGCCCGTATGTTGCCGGGCTACACGACTACTTGGTCGAATATTATTAAGTCCAATTTACATGCTATAATAAAGCAGTAAAGCACACCACAATACATCATGATATCATACACACTTAAAGGTAGCAAAACCTTAGCAACAAGCATCCAAGCATAACATGCTGGCATCATAGCAACATCAATCATGTAAGTCATCAAACGTATGCGTTATACCAATGATCCTCACTATGGGGTCATTCGAGCGTTGTGTGTTTTCATTTCTTTTCTCTTGTGCCCATAAGTGTATTTTCTTTCTCTTTCCTTGCACGAGGTCTGGGAATATAGTTTAGATCCCGTGACCATAACATGTAGATGCCAATCTTTCCTTGTTTCTCTAAGGATTATTTGTGAATTCTTTTATCACCGCACGTTGGAGGACGTCTCCTCCATATCCAATCCTCCATTCCCAGCGTCATACGTCGAGAAAGCGGAGTCACCTCTAGACTCCAGGATAATGCTCCACCAAATGCCAATCCTCCATTCCCGCCGCCAAGGGTCGAGAAAGCGAGGTCACCTCTAGAGCCCAGGATGTGCTCCACAATAGTCGGTCGAAGGATCTGATGCAGATACCAACTCCCGAGCACCCATACCTCGCGGCCCGAGATGTTGTCTTCCCGGGTTATTCTCATGTTTCACCAGTTGGTATTTACTCATCATTATCATTAAAATCTCGACACCATAGTGGGTGTCATTAGAGGTCCTCTATATTTAAAGAGGAGTTTTTCCCTTTATGTAGTTCCTTTGTTTACGTAGTTCATTGTGTTCCATCCCAAAGTTCCATAAACGAGAAAGGACTAAACTACTGTGTGCGCACAAGTAATATGTAACAATGATATATAACAAGCATATAAGCAAGTCACAACAAGCAATCCGATTTCATGCTTTAGTCTTGTGGTCATTGTCAAACAAGGCACACAGCAAACAAGCCGTGTAACACGGTAACATACGGACCACACATATCCATACCTGATTTAGAAGCAAGAGTTGTCTCACACACACACGGACTCCCGGCTGGCATTCGTTACGGCCCTAACATTAATTAAAAATGATTTGTCAGTTTATAATTTCATGTGATGGCCCTTGTGACATTTCTCCTAGTTTATCACATTTTATCGGGGTTGTTCCCTAGGTGAATTCTTTGTTGAATGCTCAACTGATATTAGCCCTTACGATTCTCCAAGTATTAACCTTAAGCCTTAGCTTACTCTTAGGGAATTTACATCGACGTTTTACATGTTACTAAGTACTTCTCACTAGTAAATGTTTTAGAGTACTCTAGGCACTAATATGTAACAAGTTTATCTAAGACGGGTTTTTATTTGCCGAAGAGGTATTCCTACCTTAGCTAAATAGTTATGTTTAAAGTTCATTATTTACACAATAACACTCCTCAATAAATTCTATAACTCCCTTATATTGAAGCTTAAATGTTTCGAAACTGAAATAAGGTTCTTGTGTGTAACCTTATCTTATCACCCTTTTAATGTATCTAACCGGGTCTAAACTTCACAAGATGTTCCATAAGTTTAGTTAAGTGTATTAGGAGGATTTTGGGTTCATTATCAATATAATATCATGCCCATAACACCCATGTAAACCAGTTGTACAGAAGTTACAACTTTACCGAAACTGAAACAACATCCCTGTGTAACTTCCATTTAATCTTGTTGTTTAAGGTATTAAACTGTTTCCTAATTTCTCCCAACTTGTTTACTCTCTTAAGAAGATGCATTAGCAGGGTTTTAAGCTCATTCCCAGATCAAACCAGCACCCTTCATATTTCTGTAACCTAACTATACAGAAACAACACACTAATGGAAATCTGAAACAACATCAGTACATCACACTTTCATTCCTTCCTTTTTTTGTTCATTAATCAGTTCCTAACTCCACTCAATTTTTATTTACAGTTCCACCTAGGTGCATTAGCTAGGTCTTGAGTTTATTATCAAGCCCATACAACACTCCTATCACAGTTGTACGGAGACCGCAAGTTTCTAGAAAAACTGAAACAACAATCTATGTTTTCTCCTCTTCACCATACTTTTAAATCGATTAAACTGACTTCTAACCCCTTCCTAAGATGTTTATAACTTAATTACGTGTATTAGGTATTCTCAAACTAAAACCAGGCCAAAAGAACCCCATTAATACTTCTGAAAATCCATTATACTGAGGCAACCAAGTGATGAAATCTGAGAAATCAGAATCTGTGAATTCCCTCATCTGCCTTTGATTTAGTTGTCCACCTATCTTCAGATTCCCCTCAAAGTATTTATAACTTCCCTAAGTGTTGTAGGTATAGTTAGGTTCTTTAATCACTCAATACTCCCATTATAAACCCTCTGTAACAAGGTTAGACAGAGAGCACAAGTTCAGGGAAAACTGAAACCTGAAGAATGAAATCTGCTACCTTTTTCCTCCATCTCCTTTCTTTATTTATGAACTCGACTTTCAATTTTCTTCCTTCAGTCCTCTTCTCAATTAGCTAGGTGTTGTGATATAATATTACCCTCAAGCAATGTTGTTATTCCTACTGGAGCATGTTCATACTGAAACAAGAACTCAGAAACTAAAAATCAAAACTGAAACAGAAAACTGCTATCTCATTCTCTATCTCTTACTTCTGTTTTTTGTATGTGAATTGGTTTTCCCTAGATTGTCTAGTTCTATAGGTACTTACCTTGGTATGGTCTTAACCTTAAAACAACTCCAAAGTAACCAGGAACACCCCTCTGAGAAGTTTGACAAAACTGAAAACTGAAAGAAATAGAAATCTTGGACTGATGCATTATCGCTTTCTTCTTGATTACTAACCTGACTTCTAACTTCCAAGTGAATATACCAACTTAGTTGAACATTAGCCATGTTGTAAATTCATTACCACACCATGACAATATTATTAATGCTACTGAGATGTCCAAAACTGAATTGAGGACAAATCTAAAAATGAAACATCAATTTCAGAAAACTGAAACAGACGATCTAATGTTTCCCCTTCTGTTGCCTTTATTTGTTCACGCATATGATGTTCAATTCCTCCCAAGCTGTTTCCCCCACTCAGTTAATGTTTAATCAAGACAAAACCACATGGACAATACCCCTGAACATCGTTGTACAGAAACTGAACACAAGCTGAAAAAACAATGCACAACAGAAAACTGATAACTCCTATATGATTTCTTTCTGTTTGGCCATGTATCTGTCTTTCAATCTATCCCAAAGCACTTACTTACTTAGTTAAGTGTCCTAGCTATGTTTTAACTCAAAAACTACCTAGACAATCCTGTTAACCTACTGATGCATTTCATATACTGAAACAGAAACTGTAGCTAACTGGTATAACTCTTTGATTTCTTTCTATTTCTTCACAATCCAGTCTTTCAATTTTCCCTCAAAATTTTAACACATTTAGTTAAATGAATTTGCAAGGCATTAAGGTCATAAAAATCTCAACATAACCCCTTACACCCCCACTGTCACATGGTTGTACAGAAACCAAGTTTTAAGAAAACTGAAACATGGAAATCTGTTATCTTCCCTTTAATCTTTCTCTTAAATTATTACCCTGTCTTTTAACCTGTCCCAAAGTACTCATTTATTTAGTTAAGTGGTCTAGTCATATTTCAACCTCAAAAATAACCTAAGGCACTCTGTTAGTTCCATGGAATCTTTTTATACAGGGTCTGAAAACAATGCAAATCCAAAACAGAAAACCTGATACTATTTTTACTTCCATCTTTCACCTCTGTTGCTTAACCTGACTGCTAGTTTCCCTTACTAGTTTACTCATTTAGTTGCATCACTCAATATAGTTTTGAATCTAAAACAACCCCCAAGCAGACCCAACACAATGTTGTTATTCCCACTGCAACGTGTTTATACTGAAACAAGCATTTCAGAAACTGAAATACACTTCTCGATTGTTTCCTTTCTATTCTTTTAGTCTGACCCAAGTACTCCCCCACTTACTTAATGGTTTTGTCTAGATTTTAGACTCCAACCCATCCCAACACCACTTGGTTACTCTTACAGAAACAGCTTGTACAGAGACACGAAAATTCCAAAACTGTAAACCTGAACTGACACAGAAACTTGAGAATATGAACTGTTGCACTCTTGTCTTGGTTTCCTTTCTGATCTTTAATCTGATGTCCGTTTCCCCCATTGATAGCTCATGTGGTTAACTGTTCTATCAAGCTTCTAAACCCAAAATAACCCAAGGAACAAGGAACACACCCCCGAGCAGTTCCTTACACCAAAACTGAGACAAAATAAAACAGGAATCACAATCTGTGGCTTAACCATCTGGTCTTTCAGTTCTCTTTTCCCCAAAATTATTTAGCTCTTAATTGGGTGTCTTCATATGGTTCTATCCTCAAGAGAGCCCACAACAACATTGGTTATATCCCTGAGGAATTTATATACAGAAAACACAAAAGTTTTAAAACTAAAACTAAACATAGGAACCGGATAACTTTGCCTTGTTTCCTTTCTGTTTGTTCACGGATTTACTTTCTAGTTTTGTCTCAGATTATATACACGAATACTTATGTGTTAGTAAGGTTTTAGATTCATCCTTACACCCCATGAGCCCTCATAACCCCTCTGTCATTTAATTCTAGAGAAGAGTAACAGTGATGAAATCTGTATTTCAGTTTCTGTGTGAATCTCCTTCTACTGCACTTAGCTGGTTTTCATTTTCCTGCCAAGATGTTCCCCAACTTGCCTAGCCGTATTAGCTTGTTTTAAGTCTATTAATAAATTAACGCCACTCTATAATACCCCTAGACAGTTAGTATACTGAAAACAAAATGTTACAGAACTAGAATGTCTACAACTGAAACTTGACAGTTTGTCTGGTTTCTAATTTTTTTTTTGCATCAGTTTAGGGGATAGCTCACCTCTTTAGTTTAGTTGTTCTCCCCTGGTTGCTTCTTGGCACACTGTGAGACTCTCAGGCTCTTGAACACTCGACTTTAACTGGAATGGTTTTTCTCAGGTGTTATTCTTGGCACAATAGAATCGAGACAAATAAGGGGTTGGAGCAACTAACTTTGTGTGGAAGGATTTACCTTCAGATTATGCTTCAGTAGGGGCGTTGAGTAGCTTTCGATCCAGTTTTCTTTGACCGAGCCTAGTGGACTGCGTGAGTGGCTTATGCATGGCAGGAGGAAGAGAAAGTTGGGTAAGAAACCTGCATTTGTCTCGGACATCAAGAGAACAGAAGGGACAACAGAAGTGGAGAAAACAAACTTGGGGCCTTACCTTGTGCTGATTGTCGGGCAATGAAAAAAAAATGGATGAAGATGGGTTAAGACAGTGATATTCACCTTGTTAGAGTCAGGAACTGATTTACTTGCTCCAGGAGCTTCTCCAGGAATTGCACGAATGAGATGGGTTATAGGCAAGCGATAACTTAAGGGGAGAACTGGGTTTATCAGTTAAATGCTAGCTGTTGCTGATTCCTGTCAGGCAGGCCTGGAAGTTTGAAAAAGAACCAGCTGTTGCCATGCTTATTTGTCTCTCGATTATTTTACTAGAATCAAGGCTTGGCAAGACGCGTTTGTGGTCTCAAGTTACAAGAAAGGAAAACAAGGGCATGGCATGCAAGAATGCCGCAGCCTGGGTACCGATTTGGCTCCATGTTGTGTTGTCTGTTTACACTGATTTAGAGGACTAAAGTGTCTCCCTCCACTGTTTGGCTAGTCTGTGTTTTTTTTTTCAGATGGTATTACCGAAACAATGAAAGAACACGAGATCAAGGGGTGAACAAGAGGGTGATGTGGAAGTTTGGGACATTGAGAACACTGGTGCGTGGATCTTCCTGTTTTTTTTTTCTTTTGGTTCGATCAGATACAATACCAGAGAAGGGGCATGGTTATTCTTTTTTTTTTGGAGTTACTCAAGTAGTCTCGTTACTAGTTTAGTTAGGCTAGTATTTGTTGTTGCATTCGAGCATAGCTCAACCGGTTAAAGCCTTCAGGAAGGTACGGGAGGTACCGGGTTTGAATCCCGGCTAGAGTAGGTTTGCTCTTTTTTTGTATACGTGTATATACATGCCTATTTTATCGTTGTTACATACATATACATATATGTAACTATTTTATCTTGTCACGTTGTTGATTATACCCATATTATATATGTACGACTATTTTATTTTGTCGCGTTTTAGTTATACATATATATATGCCTATATGTATTTACGCGACTGTTGTATTACGTCACGTTATTACTTGAGCACGTAACGTGGTGATATTATAACGTTGGTTGTACGTGTGTATATATATATATACATACGGGTGACTATATTGACGTTTTCATGTTTGCGTCGCATTATTAATCATAACATCTTCGGTTTAGAGATGTATATACGTATGAGTATACGTTTACGATTATAATCCGTCCAAGGTATATAGGATGTTCATACAATTTATTGGGCGCACTAGGGGTATTTATTTTACGCACCGATATGTACATGCGATATAAGCATCCGTTTGGATCTATATTTTAAATACCATAAGGTTTCATGGTAATTATTACAAATAATTTAATTTAAACTTCACTAATTTACAGTGGTAATTACTCGGGGTATTTCACACCATAGGAAAGCTAAAGTCGTCGAAGATATTTTTAGGGTTTGTAGTGTAGGGTTTAGTGTCTAACAACCCTAAACCTTAAACCCTAAACCACAAACGCTAAAAAACTATCGAGTCAGTGACTACAATATAAAGTGTAGAACTATTGCAAAAAAGATTACCCTACCCCCCAAACACCCTAAAAACCACCCTATGAAAGCTAAAAACGTTGAATGCATTTTTAGGGTTTGTGGTTTACGGTTTAGGGTCGTAAACCCTAAACCACAAACCCTAAAAAACTATCGAGTCAGTGACTACAATATAAAGTGTAGAACTATTGCCAAAAAGATTACTCTACCCCCCTCCCCAAACACCCAAAAAACTACCCTAGGAAAGCTAAAAATGTCGAAGGTATTTTTAGGGTTTGTGGTTTAGGGTTTAGGGTCTAAAAACTTGTCGAGTTAGTAACAACAATATAAAGTGTAGAAATACTAACGAGACTACCCTACCCCCAAACACCCTAAAAATCACCCTAAGAAAGCTAAAAACGTCGAAGGCCTTTGGGGTTAGTAGTGCAGGGTTTAGGGTCTAACGACCTTTAATTCAGTTTTTAACAACCTTTGATTCACTTTTCTTAAACTTAAGATTCACAATGAACATGGGTACATATAAAAAATATATAATTTTAAATTTATCAGAACATACTCATGTAGAGTCTTATTTTGAAGAACTCGAATAATGATGAACAACAGTATAAAATTTATGTTATTTGGACTTATATCTAATAAACTACAACATTTTAATAATTCATAAAAAGACATTAGTAAAAAATGACAAATGTGGACCTGTGGTGCCACCTTAGAACCCACATAGAACCTAAGGATTGCCATTCTTATTGCATTTTCAAAGTTTTATCATGACCAAGTAATTTAGTGTTCCTTTTTATTAAATTGGGAGGAATTAAGTGCTGTACATGAAATACCCCGTAATTAAAAACAGTGATTAATTAGGCTAATTATATTTTTAAAGGCTTAGTTACACTTAAATAAATACGAGGGAACAAATCCCGAAGAAAACGGACCTTTAAAATGGGCTAAAAGCATAAACGAACCTTAAAGCGCGTTTTTCGAGGAAACCGGGAAAACGTGACTTTAAGCGGGTCAAATAGACTCGTAATAATTTTGGTCAACTAAATAGTCACTAATAAATATTAGTGAAGCTTTAGAACCAATAAAATTAATTAAACGAGAAAATCCCGGAAAACGGGTACCGGTTAGTAAAAACTGTAACAACCGGTAAGTTGTGGGGTGAGAATGCAAATAAACAAAGTTAGTGTGTCCACTTTACAAATAAAAAGTTAAAATGTGTGTGTGAGTGTCTATGGGGGCCGGCCAGCTTCCCTCTCACTCACTCCCCTTTATTGTTTTGTAACTCACAAGAAGACAAAGTAAATAAAAGCAAATAAAAGTCTCTCTCCTCACTTTTCCCTCTTCCTCTCACGTGGCCATCTCCCTCTCTTTCTCTATTTTCTGAATTCTCTCCTTGCACCTGCGACATCAATGGAGAACTAAAGAAACCCACAAAACTCCCTCCTTCTCTCCTCTTGTTAACCCATCAATCTTGCTCCAAAAATTACAAAATTAGTACCATTGGAATCCCCTTGCAAAGGAGAACCCTTTCCTCCTTTCAAAAATCCAAAAGCTCCATTTTCGATTTCATGAGTGTTCTCCATTTGAAGATTCAAGTCCACCATTAGAAGCACCTTCACCTCCTCTTCATCTTGAGGTAAAAAGAATTTCGAAAATCCATCATTCCTAGCTCTCATTAGCATTTTAAGAATTTTCAGTTTTGAACTCTTGGTTCCTTGTTGTTCCAGCCGATTTTGGCTCTTTTGTTGGGCTAGGAATCTTGTTCTCTTGCTAGTCAAGAACTCCATCCATCCATTGAAAGGTAATACCCTTGTCTAAACCCTAAAACTTAAATTCTAGGGTTAGAGTAAAAATGAATGCTAAATGGTATTGTGTATGTATTATGTGCTGTAGCACTTTGTGTGGGAACCCTATTGGGACCGAGAACAAAGAGAAGGAAGGAAGAGAAGGAAAAGAAAGAAAAGAAAACTAGCAAAACAAGGTAAAGTCTCTTACCTTGAGCTAGTTTGTATTGTGTATTGTAGCAGTTTTTGGAGTAGTAAAATGAGTAGTGAATTGAGTAATGAGTAATGAGAATATTGTAGTATGATGAATAATGAAGTTGTAACAGTTTTGAAGTTTTAAATGAAGTTTAAAAGCTTGGGAAAACCATTGGGTAACATGTGTATAAGTGCAGGAATTTTAATGTGTGTAGTAGTGTTGAATGGTGAGTATAGAGTGTTGTATAAACAGGTTGTGAGAATGTGAATTGTGAGCTGAGATAATGTGTGGAGAAAGTAAGAATTATAGGGGAGACCATGTCAAAATTTGTGGAGAAAGGAGAGGACTTAAGATGTTTAAGAAGAGGAAGTATTTGGAGAGTTAAAAGGAGTGTTTTTGTAGTTTGCAACAGATTTTGAGAGAAGTGTGTGAAGGGAATGGAACTAGGATGTGAGTAATGTATTTTGGGTGCTAAGAATGACATTAGTTGGGAGAGTAATGGAATGAGAAGATTGAGTGAAAATCTGTAGCATAAAGAGGAAATTAAAAATCTGTAGCATTAGAAGAGTAAGGGCTAGTGTTGGTGTTGAGGGAAGAATGAGGAAATGAGTGTAAGATGTGTAAGGATTGAGTAGTAAGTTTAATGGATGAACTAAGGTGATTTAGAGTGTTAAAATAGTACTAAAACATGTTAGGATGCATGTAGGAAGAATAGGGAAGCAATGAGTGAAATTAGGAAAAGAAAACAAGGCCTGTAGCAAAGTTCTGCTACTGTCCGACCCACAGCTGGATCGGACGCTGGGTCGGACAGGGCCTGAACAAACGAAAATAAACTTTCTGGAACCGTCCGACCCAGAGCCGTGAGTCGGACGTGGGTCGGACGGGCCTTGAGAAAACACCGGTAATTCTTTCTGGAATGGTCCGACCCAGGGCCGTGAGTCGGACGTGGGTCGGACGGGCCTTGATAATCGACAATAAATCTTTCTGGAATGGTCCGACCCAGGGCCGTGAGTCGGACATGGGTCGGACGGGCAAAAATTTTCTTCATCGAAGTTTCTGACTTCGTCCGACCCAGAGGTTGGGTCGGACGTGGGTCGGACATGGCTTGGATGACAAAACTGAAACCTTCTGGAATGGTCCGACCCAGAGGGTATGGGTCGGACGGAATAGTGCTGGGTCGGACGGGAGTAATTTCAGAGGACGAAAACCTACTGGAATGGTCCGACCCAGGGTTGGGTCGGACGGTGGGTCGGATGGCCCAAACACTTACAAAAAAAAAATGTTTTCATAATATGACTATAGTAATCATGTGTAGGTATATGTATATGCCTATACACCGGTATGCATACATAAGTAGTAAAACACCATTAATGAAGTAATAATGGTAAGAGAGTAAGTAAATGTGTAAGAAAGTAATGGAGTAGTAAGTATGCATTGGAAGTATCAATGAAGGAGTAAGTAGATCAATAATAGATCATTGATCATGCTACTTCATGTATGTATAGGAATCCCATAGTTGAGCTCCAAAGGAACCGGTAGTACCCTACGACGGTGAACGGTATGATTTCCTCATGTCCTGTATCCTAACTTGGTTACCCCGATTGTGTGCTTATGTGATCACCAATAAGATAAATGCACGAATCGGACTTATATTGCACTTAATTGTGTTTGAACTATATTGTTCTTGTTTATGCTCTTGAACATTTAGTTTGTATAATTCATGAAATGTATGAATGGAAATGAGGTGTATGTGTAAGTATGAGTACTTGTGTATGTATGTATGTATGGAAGTAAGTATGGACTTCTACTAATTCCTAACAACCTAACTCCTAACATGAGTAATGAGTAAAATGGAATGAGTAGAAGCCCGATATAGTTTCGGCCACGCGTGAGGATAAGGAACCACAAGAGGTTGGAACCGAATCCTGGCTATAATCTTTTCCTTGGACCAAATCCCTTGAATGGGTAGCATCCTGGATTAGTGGGCCACCTTAAAGCCCGGTGGTGGGATGTAGTAATCCCTGCCCGGAGGTCATACCGACTTAACTGGAAGTAAAGTATGTAAGAAGTATGTATTGTATTTGTATTGGTCTTGACTATTGTAAGTCATTGACCCGGAGTAAAAGCATTGAACACCCGATTAACCCGGGTGTGTAATAAGGCTAACAAGACCTTTGTATGTATTGGAGAATTGTATCTCCGTGATGCGGTGAGTATGGTAAGTATGAATGAATGACTTGTATTGCATTCCTTGTATGTATTGTATGTATGTATGCTTGGTAAAATAAATGTATTGTATTGTATTATGTAAAGCATGTATGTATGTATGAATGAAACGAACCGCATGTACTCGACCAAATAGTTGGCGTACCCTCGCTAGTACGCGGGGTATGCGGTTATCATATGCAGCGTAAGCTGACCCCCTAGGGGGAATGTTTTTACTCCACAGGTACCCGCGAGGCGTGAAGGTAAAGTAAGGTCAAGATGTGATTCTTTTTGGAGTAGTAGTAGGATTGAAACGGTGTACTGAGTTGTACACGGCTAAAGCCTTTTGTGTAGCCGGTGTACCATGTGGTACACCTTTTTGGATATTGAATTCTCGATTGGATAGAAAAGAGTAGTTGTATAAACTCTTCATTTTTGGGAAGTAGTATTGGAATGTAATTCATATACTCTAGACACTCGGTAATCAAATGTAAGTAAGTATTTGGATTGTAAGGTAAGTAGTATGTATGCATCTATTCTAATCGTCAGACCGATACGGTAAGTAGTAGTAGCCTTGTTAACCTTGGATGGTTAACGGCATTGTATCACCCGCCGGGAGTAGGTAAGTATTCCGCTGCGAGTAAGGTAATTATAGGAATGATTAGAGGATAATGGAAGGATTAGCGGTTGGGGTGTTACAGTACATAATTAAGAATAACCAAAATCTTCTCATTGAAGGTCACCTAAGGTGAACAATATAAATTACATATGAGTGTGTCCTTGATAGTTCAGTGACATCTTTAAAGCATCTATAACACGTATAGTGTTTGTATCGAGGGTTTTAACCTTGCTCCCTACCCTAAATTTAACTTTAAAAAAATTACACTAGAAAATTCACTTATTGATGGGTTTAGTCTATACACTGCAAGGCTTTTTAAATATAATGGCTTTTTAAAATATAATAACTATTATTGTGTTTTTTTTTCTTTATGCGATGGTAGCCGCAAAGACACGTGAGTTATATATATCATTCTTTTGTGTTGACATATTTGTATCATATTTATAGCATATTAAGTTGTTCTTCATCCAGATTCAGCATGGGTTCCACGTAAGTTATGTTTTATTCCCCAACAATATACTATCAAATACAAAACAAGAAAACATCCACAAATATTTCAACTGTAACAATGTTGCAATTAGAAAAGCGGGTCTATAAGGTATTCAGATTTAGTAAGCGTGATCACCACCCTTTGTTAAGCATGTGATCACAAATGCGTAACCTGGTACCAATTTGAATATCACAACTTATAAGTAATGTAGGGAGGATAGGAGAAGGGGGCCACAGAACTGGAATATGTGGCGCCAATCGGGATGGCAACGATGAGTGAACTGGCGGAAAAAAGAATTCTCAACCATACATTGGATTGAGATGCTATCAATAATCTTATCTGGTTTTGGTGTTTCCCTATTTTATGAGCAGCCAAATTAAAATTACACTCTCATTTTGACCAGCCAGCCAGCGAACAGAATAGTGTTTTCTTCCATCATCTATCCTTCCCTCCTAATCAACCGGGAACTGAGCAGCTCGCTCGCTGAGTGCTGCTGCTTACATGGCTTCAGCCGGTATCTCAGCCACCAGTTCATCTGTTCTGGTACAGTTTCTGGTCCTTCTCTGTTTGATTATGGAGCTGCAATCTAGTGTTCTTGACGGAATCGAATTACAATGTGACAGGGGTATAATAAGGGATTCCGTGAATTTTCCGGTGTCCACTGTTCGTCTGGCGGTCTTTCGTTCAATCGAAGGTCTCAAGCTGATTTTGCTGCCATTGTTACGATCCAAACTAATGCTGTAAGTATTTATTGATCACACTGAATTTTGTTTTTCTTATGTCGGTGTTTGGTTATAGTTTTTGTGATATGAAGAATGGTAACAATCATAATTGGTTACTACTTCTTGACGTCTCACAATCTGAATGATGACACGAATTAGGTTTTTCTTAATTGTATTAATCGAGTATGTATCCATTAGACAGATCGATATGTATGTAATCAATTACTATACATTATTTTACAAGTACTTACAATAATTAACCCCGCTTGCAACCTAAATGTACTATATACTAGGTGGGAGCATCTAGGAGGAGCTACAAGAATGGAGTTATAGAGGCCAAGGTTAAAGTGGCAATCAACGGATTTGGGAGAATCGGGAGAAACTTCTTGAGATGCTGGCATGGGAGGAAGGATTCTCCTCTTGATGTAGTAGTGATTAATGACACCGGAGGTGTGAAACAAGCATCACATCTTCTCAAATATGACTCAACTCTTGGTACTTTTGACGCTGATGTTAAACCAGTTGGAGACAATGCTATCTCAGTAGATGGAAAAGTCATTCAAGTTGTATCGGATCGGAACCCTGTCAATCTGCCCTGGGGGTAAACTAACTAATTAAGCTCAATCCAAGTTTAAGTAATTAATTTATTATTAAGAAAAGAATATGTACAATTCCATTATGAAATATATATATATGATTGCAGGGAGATGGGAATAGATTTGGTGATAGAAGGAACTGGAGTGTTTGTGGACAGAGATGGTGCAGGAAAGCACATTCAAGCAGGAGCTAAGAAAGTACTTATTACAGCACCAGGGAAAGGAGATATCCCAACTTACGTTGTTGGTGTTAATGAAGGAGACTACAGTCCAGATGATGATATAATCAGCAATGCATCTTGCACAACTAATTGTCTTGCTCCATTTGTCAAAGTCATTGACCAGAAATTTGGTATCATATGTTTTTCTCAGTTAATTGATTCAATTCCATATCTTACCTCTATATGCATGTATATATATTTACATTTGTCAAAACCCCCCACCCTTCAGGTATAATCAAAGGAACAATGACCACTACCCATTCCTACACTGGTGACCAGCGCTTACTCGATGCAAGCCACAGGGATCTAAGACGTGCAAGGGCCGCAGCACTGAACATAGTCCCAACATCAACAGGTGCAGCCAAGGCAGTTGCTCTTGTTCTACCCAACTTAAAGGGAAAACTTAATGGCATTGCACTTCGTGTACCCACACCCAACGTCTCCGTTGTCGACTTGGTCGTCCAAGTGTCTAAGAAAACTTTTGCGGAAGAAGTTAATGCTGCTTTCCGCAGTGCGTCAGAGAATGAACTTAAGGGTGTATTGACTGTCTGTGATGAGCCACTTGTGTCTGTTGATTTCAGATGCTCTGATTTCTCTTCAACCATTGATTCTTCACTCACAATGGTCATGGGTGATGATATGGTTAAGGTTATTGCTTGGTATGATAATGAGTGGGGGTACTCGCAGAGAGTTGTTGATCTTGCGGACATTGTTGCGAATAAGTGGAAGTGAAGTTATGAGAGATCATGATATTATTGATTACATAGTGAGTAAATTGGATACCGGATTTATCTCAAAAATATATATATAAGTAGTTTTATCTGTGGATTGAGCTCACTTGCTTACTGATCCTTTTGTTTAATTTCCTTCATTTATGTAAACGTTATTTGGTAAATTTTAGTAAAGCCCTGGGAGGTGCTTCTGGTTTTCTCCATTGGCTTATGCATGTGAAATGATATTTTGTCAATACTGAGCGAGATATACTCCATTCATCACATTGCTAGCTAGGTTGTTCTACTTTGAAATTCTAGAAAATTGAGATGATAAATCAAAATACAACTATGGGGTTCGAGTCCGCGAACTTGACATGCGGTCTCTACAGTCGCAATACACGATACCATTTCGAATGGCTATAATTTTAAAATATATAGATTTTTCCTCAATATATATATATATGGAGAGAGACAATTTCCAGCAATGTATGATTGTTACTTTAGTAAACGTGGTGAGTAGGGGTATTCACCATGCGGATTTCACAAATTTTGTTTAATTTAGGAGATGCTAAAATATTGTCTAAAATTGATGAAATTTTATATAGAGGATGTTAAAGTGTTATATTTTGTTTCAGTGTAAAATCTAAAGTTTTTTAAGCTCATATTTGATTTGTGGGACCTAATGAAACACGTGAACGTGTTATCATTGGGTCCACATGTCACATGTGAGCTTAATAAACTTTGGATGTTACAATGGACCAAAATATAACACTTTAGAACCATCTATGTAAAGTTTCATCAATTTGGGACAACATTTAAATATCTCCTAAGTTGAACCAAAATTAGAAAAGTTGTCGGATGACGGGGGAAATCACATGGGTGGGGAAAGTAATTTTTGAAACCTCATAGGTGGGGTGTGTAATTTCTCCAAACATCATGGGTGGTGGATGTAATTTTTTCAACATAATATTAATACAATAAGCTAAAGATATATTAAACAGTACAATTAAAGTCTAAACAATCAAAGTCTAATATAATCAAAGTAACACATTCAAGCAATCTATATATCTATGTTCGTGCTCCCAACAATGCGCATCCCTTGGACGATACCCTATCTGATCACCTGGATCACTCGGATCATCTGAGCCACCACCAGCTAGACCTGTCCACGGACCATTCGCTCGCCATACTAGAGCAAGTGTCAGAAGCACTATACGAACCCTGTTGAGAGAGAAACATCTGGGAAATCTGCGCTCGTATCGACACCTGCATCTCCTCGCTACGCAGCTCCTGGTGGATTGTTTCCTGCTCCTCAGTACGAATATGCTTCTGGTAAGTGTCACCCAGCTTCTGAAGTAGATCTCCCTCAATGTCCTACTTCATTGACTCATATGTACTCTGGTCGTAGCCGGTAGCACATGAGCTAGTGTCGATGTTGTGGAATGAGTTAGGGAAATACTCTAGTGCTACCTCGCCCACACTGTAGACCCTCTACTTTCTCAATTTCCCTTCTACAGTCTTGTAAAAATTTGGTTAGGGTCAACGGGTGTGGCCTAAGCAGATAGATCACTTGAAACGCCCAACTCTTGTGTGGCAGTATCTAACATATCTTTGTAGTAATGCTTCATATTCCCAACACAATGATATATTTTACTCTTCGTTATTCAATAGATTTAAATGTAATACATACGTTTACAAAAGTTACACAAAAACACTTACAGTTGTGTCCTCAGCCTTAGTGTAAACTAACACATTGTTGTCTTACTCATCCCTGCTCGAATGAGTGTGTATGAATAGTGTGTAAGCATCTAGCTTCGTACCTTATTTTTTAGTCTAACAACAAAACACTTGATTAAATTAGATATAACAAGTCTAGGAAAAAATTGGCATAACCTCCCCTGTTTTTTTACATTCCCCCCCCCCCACACCCACATATATATATATATATCCAAGATTGCACATATCAAAACTGGATAATAATCATAACTCACAGTTTGCATTCATCTACAAATTCATATTTGCATTCATATTCATATTCACACTCATAGTCACAAACACACTTCACAACCACACTACATATATACTTATCATATTTTAAACATCAAAGTAAATGTAAAACACTACGGATTCAAAAAACAAACTCACCACAACCCTCTTATGCACATCATACATTGTGACTCCAACCCACAGCAAAACACTTAACTAAATTTGATATAATTAAACAAGTCTAGGAAAAACTTGACATAACCTCCCCTATTTCTTAAAATTTCCTCACACATACATATCCAAAATTGCACGTATCTGAACCTGATAGCAATCACAACTTAAAGCCTGCATTCATAGTTTGCATTCATATTCACATTCATATTTACACTCATAGTCACAACACACTTAATAACCACACTACATATATACATATCATATTATAAGAGTTAATAACATCAAAGTAAATGTAAAACACTATGAATTCAAAAAAAAGCTCACCAGAACCCTCTTATGCTCCTTCATTGAGCGTGATCACCATGCATGGGTAGACAGGCCACCACAAGGTGTGGGCTCTATCCTAGGGTTGTGAGAGTTAGTCTCGTTGATATTTTGAACTTCGCACTCCCTCATTGTTGTTCCCATGCTCGCCAGATGGCATCTCTGACTTTTCTCTTCATCTTTTAGAGTGTGTCTAGATATCGTCTACTACTCTTCTAGTAGAATATGTCATAGACCACACTCTCAAGCTGAGGATCCCAACGAAAACGCTTCTTCATAAATTAGTAAAGTGGCTTAAGCACAACTTAACAAACAAAGAAACAATAATAAATTGATGAAATTTTTATGGTTAAGTACCTTGAACTCATTAAAGTAAAATCTATGGTCGTCCTGACCCAACTCATCCCCGGTATAACCTTCAGGAACCCATCTGGTCTTAAAGAAAGGAAGTAGTGCACGAGCAACTTTATTTGAAGGCAGTAACTCCCTATAATTATATGGTATATCCTAAATTTACAATTAGCATATATGTGATACACAAACCTTATTGTAAAATGGTTTTGTAATCATAAAGTAGTACTTGCCTGTTATTAACAATGATAATGACGCGAGTACAACACTGCTACTGTGTGAAGCTTCTGAGCTACACGGTGTATCAGAAGGTGAATCAACAAATAGGGGAAGTGTAGAGTGCTCTGAGGTTAGAGGAGTAGGCTGTCGTGGAAGTGGAGGTGTAGAGTGTTGTGTCTCAACAACCGGATATGAACCCGGGACTACAGTGGAAGTGGACTGAGCATGAGGATGAGTCTCAAAGTAGAGGGTCCCCATTGGTGCTTGTTCTGACAGGGAACGGGAGGGGGGGGGGGGGGTGCAGAACCCAACGGGGACCCGTGGCTGTGATAAGCCGCAGACTTATCATATTTTATATGCTAGAATTATAAGTATATTAGTCAAAATAAGGTTAAATAACTAGCATTTATGTTATATTATACATAAAGTCTATTATTTATGTTCAGACTTATGTTTGGTGTATTTCTCATGTTAGAAATAAAATTTCTAACCAAAGGATGAGTGTTTCCGGGCTTGGAGCCGGATGCAGCACTCACGGCATCAATATGAAGCAGAACAAGGGTATTGTCGGACGCAGTGTCGGGTAGAACGTAGCCGACACCAGTAGAAAGTCACATCGATTCGTCAGGAGATGCCAGTTAATTACCGTTACCCAATTAACTGATGCCGGGTATGGTGCCGGACATCCCTTGTCCGGCACAAGCATCATTTCGTTGGATTTGACTGTTAGATTAGCACGTGTTTATTATGGTGCCGGGTAAGGTACACCCGGCATGACACCTGGCACACATAGATTTTGGAATCTATAAATAGGCCGTGAGCCTACACATTATCACACACTTCAACACACACCCCACACTTCATTCATTCTCCAAATCCGCATCCATTCCAAGTGTTGGTGTCCAAGGAAGTTCTACGCAACCGTCCACACGAAGAGAAGAAGATCCTTGTCGGGTTAAGGCTATGACCAATTCCCTTTCCCTCTTGTATTCTCTTCTTGTATTCTGTATGGGTGATTGAGTAGAATTCCTTGTCATCTTTGGTTAGGAATGATTCTCCTTGTAATACAATTATGATCATTAATATAGTTCGCGAGTTCCAACTTAGATTTCGATCTTTATGCAAAGAGTAGAATAAGTTCGCTATTTGTTCTTCTTTACTTCAAAATTCTAATAGAATAGGTTGAAGGAATCTAAGTGATCTTTACCTTTGTCTTCTATAAATTAGGGGATGGAAATTAAGATTTAGAATTAACCACTTTATTCTCCTCTCTCTTGTTCGTTTATTGGCAATAGATTTGCTGGATTCGATAATGGATTAAGAGTGTTTGTTTCGACCAGAAACATGGAGAGCAATATTGACTTTTTGACACTGCAGGACGTAATGTCGGGTGTCTTGTGTCTGGCACATTCAAAGTTCTTGAATGTGTCGTGCATCTTATGTCCAACATCACATCCGGTGTGTTCAAAAGTTAGTTAATTTGAAACTCATTACCTTGCTTTGTGATCATACTTGTTATTAGATTGATTATTATTCCGAATCAAGGGTAATTCATTGTAAATACCACTTAGTTAGATTCTTAGATAGTTTCTTTTAATTGAATTATTATCCACTTCCCCCCTGTTTAGAATAGGTAATTACCGAGGATTAGGACTAATTTTCTACTAAGTCTCGTGGGTTTGATACTCTTGGTCATAATTTGCTTACGCTATATTTTGATCGGGATTTTTGCTACCCGTAGTAGAGTTGTAGGATTTATTTTATTCATTTTGTACATTCTTTCCTCCTATAATTTTTCTTGTTAGCAGGCTAGATCCTCTTACATGATCTATAGCTTGTTGAGAATCGTTTGGGGTAGTATAAGTGGTTCCCCTACTTCAACTTCGACCAAACGACCAGCTTGATTTAAAGAAACCTTTACCACCTGCCATCACTATGAACACCCAAGACAAACATTGTAACACCCCTCTCAAATAAACATGTATTAGTCACTCACGTTAATAGAAAAATAAGGCGTCTTACGGCGGAAGAATAAACAACATCGTTAAAACTCACGCGGGTGTCACCTGCCATTACTCGCCCATGCGAGTAACGAAGCAGAAACTATATCCAACACTAAACAACAACACTACTAAACCGCTGTGACAACGAGACATACTATACATCATACTAAGTCCGCATCCTATACATCATTCTAACCAAGGGTAACTTTAACGACAAGTGAGCATCTACCCAAGTCCCAAATAAATGCAACCATACCGTTTTACATTCACAACTGACAGTGATATACGAATAAATTTTGTGTACAGTAATTAAATTAACCCTGACTACCCGGTACCCGCACTTCGGCTTCAACGTTGTTCAGCAACCTGCACAATAAGTGTAGTCTCAGCGATAGACGCTGAGTATGCCGGATCTGGACCCTATTGGTCACTTGTCATTTTTTTACCGTCTTGATATTAGATTGATTTCATGCTTTACTATTTTACAGATATAATAGATACTGTAACAACATGCATGATTATATAATCATTCATCCAATCCAAACAGTCATATATGAATGTACACATTACTGTCATACATCATACAATACAATAGTATCGAGAACTCAATCATCGTATGTTAACATCATCACGTGGTACATCACTCACTCGGCCCTCCGGGCCTTCACATATCATTTGTTTTGGTTAGCACAGTCGGGCGTCAGTTAGGACAACCCGAAATATACTCACTTGGACAGTAGTCCCACGTACACACAAAGGTGCTCACTGCCCTGATCATCCGAAGACTCTGGGACTTATTCACTTTGCCTTTGTAAAGGCGTCCATTTAGGTGGCCAAGGGCCTGGTGCCAACGGTAGCACACTCCGCCTGACGATCTATGTAGGCTCATTCAGGATTAACTAGGGTAAACCTGACATGGGATAACCCAAGAGATCTCTACGCGCGACTAGCAGCCAGTGATGTCTGGATTAAGGTACTTCATCTCATTCCTTCACACTCCACTGTTAACTTTGTTAGTTAGATAGTCAGTTATAGTTTTAGTTATGGAGAACATCACTTAATTGGTTGGCTGCCCTATGGGTCTTACGCATACCTAGAATTATTCTAGGTAGTATTCACGTTCGAGTCAAAGCTCTAGAGACCGACAATGTCGTGTACAGTTCCTAAGTGTTTTACTTAGGTTTTAACTACATACTTGTAACACTTAGCATATTAGGTCAAGCAACGGTGGTCACAATCACACATTTCGCATATGTAGTTTTGTATAAGTCGATCTATAGTCGACGTAGTATTAGTCCCGTAGGACGTTCGTGCATAAATAATAATGCAGTAAACATAGCTACACATCACACACATAAATCACATACATACATTCACACAAGTTATTTATCAAACAAATCCGAGCCCGAGGAATTCCTCAGGACAACTCGGATCAAATCCCTTTGCATACCGTAGACCGTTGTCTAGATTCGTGCAGTGCAGGCCACTAGAGCTTTCGAGCGCGTACGTCGGAAATGCGATCTAGTAATACAAAGAACACTAAGTGTCAATCCACATGACAGCACAATTCGGTATTTCCGAATAACGTTTGAAATCCTAGTACTATGTCCCCAGACTTAACATTTGTTACTAGTTAAAGTATCGTTATTAATATTTTATAAACCCCTTACTCGTTTTGTGAGTTAATTCTCGGTTTACATTAGAGCATGAAACCTTACGTTATACACTTATGATACTTCACTAAGGTTTATTTATCAAACCAAAGTCTTATACCAACCTTAGTATTATATGTCGTTATAACTATAGTGTATAACTTTATTTCTTGGTACTTGTTTATCTATGTATGTATGCATTTAGCATAACAGTTTGAATAACTATATCCTTAGCCACATAATATTATTTGTGTTATATTTGTTCCATAATGTTATATGGTACGATATTTTATGTGTCACTAGACTTTATAACACGTGGTTTTGGCAACTTAGGAGTGTATCGAAAATAATATACACATGTGCCACATTTGAGCTCCTTTATTATATACTTTCATTACTCACAAAATTACCACATAACTTATAATATATTGTAGGTATTTAATTTTATAACACCAAAAACCTTGTGGTAAAATGTGACTCAAGGTCTTTTCACACTTGTTAATTATTGGTTACATATATACATGTACACCCATTTCCTTTCACATCTCAAACTCACCATCCCCACCATTTCTATTACAGATTAATAGACTTTGGACTGCATCACAACTCAGCCTCCCCTATGAACTTACTTATACAGAAGAACATGATATCAGAATCTGAAGATCATGCTGATGTAGTCTTCTTTTGTTTCTAATAGGTCATTAGGTTGGTTTCCAGAATTCCCAATGAATGTATCAACCTAGTTTACTCCTTTAGAAGTATTTTAGGTTCAGTCTAATTCATTTCTACCCTTAACACCTCTGTAACAGGGTTATACAGAGAGTCATTTATTTCAGAAGCAATTGGAAACTGATGTATTAAGTTAGGTAAGTTATTCCTTTCTGTTTTTGCTTCTCATCCCTTGATTTGGCTTCTCTTCATTCTCTCCCCCACTCTGCTTAGTTACTTAGTTCCTGAGTTATGGCAGTTTCATTCTAACAGAAATCGGCTTATACAGAGACAGGAAGAGAAACTGTTAAGGCAGAAAAAAAATCTGACTTCACTCTTGTCTGTTGTTTTTTTCTTTCTGTTTGACAGTTGGCTTACCGTTTCCTTTTTCCTTTCAAAATGTTTACTTAATGATTAAGTGATTAGCTGGATGTTGATCCCCTGAACCACTCTATGCAAACCTCTTTAAACACACTGTAATTAGGCATACAGAAACAAGATCACTGATCTGTAACCTGAAAACAGAACTGATGTGTGCCCTCATTAGCCCCTATGTCTGTTTTCTAATGAGCTACACTCCCCCCTGATTCCCTACTTATTAGCTAGTGTTTTATCGAGGTTTTAGACTCAAGAATAACTCAAGGAAACCTTGTTAATGCCACTGAAGTTTGAGCAACAGCAGTCAGGACTGCAGAGAAGAATCTGCAACAGGTATATTTTTTTTCCTTCCTTTCCTCTCTGTTAGTTCATATGTTTGATTCTTCAATCCTTTCCAAACTGTTAACCCAATTACAGAAGCATTTCCATCAAGTTCTTAAACCCAAACAAAACCGAAGACAACTTGTTACAGATACAGAATTAGCCAGACCCTGATCTGGTGAGAAAAACTGAAATTGAAATAAGATTGAAATCAGAACTGATGTTTCACTACCCTCCTGTTGCCTTTCTGTGTTCACTCATCTGACCTCCTTCCCTCTCACGATTTGTTTATCCAATTAGCTAGTTGTATACTCTGGTCTTATCTTCAAACAGATCTTCAACCATCTAGGACATTTCTCTGAGAATTCTCCACACAGAAACTAGACTATGTTGTACAGAAGAAGAACAGAAATGTGAAACTGGTTGATTCTCTCTGCAACGTGCCACCTGATTCCTTAATCTTTTTCCATTTTATTACTCTTAGTTAGGAGTTTCAATACAGTTTAAATTTCACACAATTCAAGATACTGAGTTAGAGTTACTAAGGCTACTTACACAACAGAAATCCAGAAAATCTGAAACTGATATACAAACAGACAAACAGGAATTGTTATCTGTTTTCTTTTCTGTTAGATTTCATCAGATTCCTAGTTCCTCAGTTGGTTAATGATAAGTGCAAAACATATAGACTTTTAAGGTTTAATCACCTTATTAATTGCATCATTTTTAGTAATGTTTCTCACTTATCTTGGGTTTTTCCTATATTTATGTTGTTATATTAACTGATGTATTATATGTGTTAAAATGTAGGAAAAATGACAAACAAAGACATATATTAAAAGGGTTAAAAGAAGGCATGAGGAAGTCACGCGTGAAGCACACACAGAGGTGTGTCCGCATGAAGCAACCGCCTAAATATAGCGCGGCAAGGTGGAAAGAACCGCCTTTGGCAACCGCCCCTTGCAAGGCGGACAAGACAGAGGCAACCGCCTGAGTATTAGGCGGACGTGAGTAAGATAGAGGCAACCGCCTAAAAACAAGGCGGACGGAAGAGAGGTAACAAAGCGGACGTGACCCCATGCAACATGAAATAAAGCACGCGACGGGTTATCTTCGCTCTGCAACTTGACTCCGCCATTATCCTTTAGAGTCGGCGCCTACCAGAAATCACTCACGCGTTTGTTCCTGTCCCCTGCAATCAATGAGCTTCAATCAACGAGCTCAATCAATGAGCTGCTCCTCTGCTGATTCTTCTTCCTCTATAATGTAACACCCCAACCGTTAATCTCGTCATTAACTCTTAAACTGTTACTAATTACTCCTACTCACGCAGCGGAACTCTAATTACAACGAGGGGTGAAACAACGCCGTTAGCCACCCATGTGGCTAACCAAGCCTTTCCTACATACCGTAACGGTCGGATGAACTGGAACAACCGAGTACTTCATACAAATACAATACTCAATTCACTTCTTTACTATACCGAGTCTACAATATACGGATGCCGATAACATACTCGGACTTACACCTCATTTTAATGCATAAGTAATTACGATCTAACTACCACGCTTCATAACAGTCCCCGTCCTACTCTCTCGAACGGTGGTCAGCTTCAAGTACCTGCATACTAAAAACGTTCCCCCTAGGGGGTCAGCTTACGCTGCGCATGAAATTCGCATATACCGCGTGCTAACCGCGGTACGCCGACTTTGGGTCGGATATACATGGAGTTCATTTTAGTCAAACAACATGCATCATGACAATACAATATATATGTATATCACACAAGGAATCTACATCCAAACACGGAACACGATTCCTAACTAACATAACAATGTTGTTAGTGGTAACTGGTTACTCTTAGGCATTGAGGGTTATTCCTCACTATGCCTTGTTTACTTATTCGATACCTCACCCGCTCTCTCTCGGTTACTTATTCGTATACACGCCCATTCTCTTGGGCTACTCATTCTTATACTTACCCATACTCTCGGGTTGCTCATACATATACTCACCCCTTTTCTCTCGGGTTATTTATACTCGTTAACTCACCCACTCTCTTGGGTTATTCATACTCAAGCTCTTGTAGATTCTCGAGACACTACAGGTCTCCTACGTCACGCTTGTTACTCTTAATACATACTCAAGCCGAAACTCATGGCTCTCGAGCATAGTCTTACTTCCCCGGTTTCGACCCTACTCTGGATCTAGCATGGTGGGAAGGTTCAACTAGCTCACGGAACTCTCTCTTAGTTCCTATCTCTTTTACTTAGGTCCGACTACTCTCGGACTACTCTCGTTCCCGTACACTCCTCTCTCGGAGTTATAATAATATCTTGTATATTAACCTAGAAGCACCATTCTCGATGTTTCTAATGGCTTTGGGAACTTACTTAAATTCGGGTAATCTTAGGTTTAAGGGTTACCCTCACAATCATATGCTTGTACATTCGGATATTTTCTTATACCGGGTAAAATCCTCATATAAGAGGTCGACCGTATCTCAAGGGAGTCACATAGTCCCTTAGGTCTCTTATACCTTTCTTATATGTTTACATTATTGGACTAACTTCAATCCTCTCGATGGAGGTCATTTATCTCTCCACTCATATTTATTTCGTGGATTGTTTCACTAAGGTTCTCTAACCGTTATCGGGTATACACTCAGCCCGTACATCTCCTCGCATTTTAGGGAGTTCATATGTTTGTGTTATCGTTATACTTTAATCGATAGCTTGTGTGTGTTTGCATAATACCATTGGTTATGTGACTACCCGTTCAACGGGTTTCTAGTCAATCAGTACTCACTAAGAGTCGGTCTATGCACTAAGTTAGACCACACCGGCATACAAGTATGTTAGCTCATTCAACATACTACATCGCATGCATAATCAAACAAGGGATTATTTTCATGTTTTAATCTTGATTAAGCCGGCACACAAACACACAAATCAGAGTAACTCGGTTAGCATACGGGGCATGAGAAAATCATACCTTTCACCGGGGTTTTTACTTTACCGTGGCATCTCACCATGCTCGGGTCACGCACGACTCTCTGTTAATGTTTCAAACATTATTATTAATACTAAGATCATACGGGACATAATTAAATGTTATTCCCGTAGTTACCCCGTTATCCCATTAGCTCGGTTTTACTCTTGTCAATTTGAGTTCTCACTTCTCAATCACTTCAAACACTTTCTCCCACTTCCTAGGGCCTTTACTTGTCACCAAACAAGGCCTTAACATCTTATACGTCATTAACATTCAAACCCTCATCATTTACAACCTTTACGACACACCTAATTGGTCTTAAACAACCTCACACCATCTTTACTAGGTAATTACCATTTTTAGGCATCATTTCCCAACTTAAAACAACATTTTTGGTCCGTATAGTGGCCTGTCCGAACTTGTGTCCGAACATCCAAGTTCGGACGCAAGCCGTGACTTTAGACAGAAAACAGACACACGTCCGAACTTGTGTCCGGACTTCGGAAGTTCGGACGTGAGTCGAGAGAAATTCATTACAGAGGTCCATGTGTCCGAACATGTGTCCGGACTTCCCAAGTTCGGACACGGTTCGAGGATGATTCTACGGAAGAAATAGGTACGTCCGAACTTGTGTCCGGACTTCCCAAGTTCGGACACAGTTCGAGAATGAAAAATTTCCTAACCAACAGAGCCTGTCCGAACTTCCAAGTTCGGACGGAAGTTCGGACAAGGCAAAATCCTCACTTTCCAAGCCTTTAAACACTTAGCCAAATTTCTCCAAAACTTCCAACATAATGCACACCTCTTACCAAGTTCCATGACTCACTCTTAAGGCCTTAAATCTACTTTGTTTTCTACAACTCTTCGAGCATTTAAACCACCTCTTTTTCTACAGATTTTGCACAAATCTCTCACCTTTACACAAGTATTCCCATGGTGATTTCCTAAGCCAATTAAATCTCCTCCAACACCTAGTTTCTCTAGGTCTTCCCTCTACTCAAAACATCACTTAAACCACTTAGGTTTCCACCTAAATTTTGCCATAACTTGGCTACTTCTCTAACATCGCCCAAAACCCATACCACCATTTAAATCATCCTAAAACTAGCCAAACCACAAGGGTTCTATCTACACACACACAAGTTCACCAATACTTATCAATTCTCCAAATACAATATAATGCATAATTCATAAAATGCATAACACTTAAATCAAACACTAAATTCACAATGTTTTCTCACTTGCATTATTTTTATACAAGCACATTGCTACCACAACACATGTGGGGTTCATTCATTTAATTATCCCATCCCAAATTCTAACACATATAGAAGATATACTTTAGGGTTGGTTCTTACCTTGAATTCTTAAGTTTCCTTGTTAATACACTTCTCCTTCTTCTCGTCTTCTCTTCATCCAAAATCGGTCTAGGCAACTCACTTGCCCCCATTCTCTAGACCAATATACCATTGGACATGAGGAGTACTAGTTAGCTCTTTTAGTTGGCAACCACTCATGAATTCAAAGAAAGGCTTAAGGCATAGAATTGGACATTACCTTAAGAAACCCTAGAATTGGTTTTGCCCACAATCAAAGGAGGAGCTCCAACCCACCATTGGAGACTTGGAGAGTAGCTCAAAACAAGAGAAGCAAGGCATAACACATGCCAAAATCGGCCAACAAAAGGAGATGAAGAAAAATGCCATTTTCTTTGGATATTTTTACCTCGGATAGAAGAGGAAGCTTCAAGCTTCTAAATGGTGTGCTTTTCTCTTCAAATGGCCAACACCATCAAAATGAAATTCATCCTTTTCAAATTTTGAAAAGAGGGAAGTGTGGAGCTTGATGAGAGGAACACAAATATGTGTTTTGTTTTTGATTTGGAGCATTTATGTGGCTTAAGGAAGCAAGGGAAGAGGAGCAGCCATGGAAGCTCTTTGGTGCAGCTCAAATCGCGAGAGATGGGGAGGAGGAAAGGAACTCACGGTGGAAGAAGGAAAGGAAGGAGAGAGAAGAGGGAAAATGGGAGGAAAAGAGTAAAAGGTGCTTTTATGTTTTTTTTTTACTTTACTCTCCTCTTTTTTCTTTCTTTCTTTTTATTGTGTGTGAGTGAGGGGATGACTCACTAATAAAACCGGCCCACTATATTAGTAAGCTGGAGCGTTTTTCGTTTTCTTACAGAAAACGCTCGTTATTTTACTCGGTTTGGCACTATTCACTAACCGGGCCCGTTTTTCGGATTTTTCTCGTTTCTTTATTTTTAATGGCTATTAAGCTTCCATTAATACTTAATTATAGTTATATAATCAACTATAATTTTTACGGGTCCATTTGACCACTTAAAGTCACGTTTTCGGGTTTTCTCGAAAAACGTGCTTTAAAACTCGTTATCGTTTTAATCCATTATTTGGATTCGTTTTCTTCGGGAATCATTCCCGTACACTTATTAGGCCTAACTAAGCCTTAGGAATCCATCTCGGACCCTCTCGAGATCATATATCTCTTACACTCATTTAACGCGCATTTTAGCGTTTTTCGCTTTTCAAGCGTTTTCTCTTTTCTTTTGGTTTATTCTTTTTACCAATACTCTTTAGGCACCATTAGGCCCTTATAATTTTATTAGAGTAATTTAATCCATTTTTAGATCCGGGGTATTTCAATCTACCCCCCTTAGGAACTTTGTCCTCAAAGTTGTGAATCTAGTGGTTACTCTCATGGCTTACTATGCCAAGGTTATATACATGTATAACCTTACAGACTCCACAAGTCTGTCTCATTTCATACTACACATACCACACACATATCACAGCATGTATAGCAATCAAAAATACTCTTTTTACTCTCTCCATGGAATCGGTCCGAAGACAAGAAGGCACTACAGTCCTCGAATCCATATTGAGTAATATACTACTGATCCCTCAGGTACCGGTCACGTTGAACACTTACTCTTTCTGGTTCACGGCCGTTTCATGACAAATGGGCACTTACTCTCTCTGGCCCACGGTCCCTTCGGTTCTGATCAAAACGTTACACATATACATATCCTCAGGCACTCTGGTTGACTCACTCAACACAGGAACATCTCAGGGTACTCTCCCCGTCCCGCTGCCTTTGGAAAAATCACACACTGACACCGCCCCAACCGGTCACTTAGGACCGCCGCACGTACGGTGCAATGGTTTCAAAACTAATACACGCCCACCGTTCTACCGGTCATCAAGACTTAAGGCTCAGCCATCGGCGGGTGATAGCGGTTTCAAAACCAGTTTTCGTTTCCATCTTCATACTTGAAGAAAATTCTTTTTCAAAATCTGTTTGAAAATTCTTTTTAAAACATCACACAACTCCAAAAATTTATGGTAGTTGTATCTTTCTTAGCGTGATTACTTGTGACCACTATAGGGAGCTTCAGGAATCATCTAACCCTGATGTGATCAGCATCAGTTTGAACTATCCTTCCACCCCAATTTGTGTTCGGTTTCCCTTGATCGCTAGCAGATCAAGTTCCACCTCCCACGTCAGTTTCAAACAATCAGATAGTCAAACATTTTTGTTTTCTATCTTTTACTCTTTCTAGTCATATTCACGAAACAATTCGTTTCAATTAATCTCTAGTTCCTAGTACTTAGGTCATTTGTCATTCTCATTGCTTCACTACTTTACCTAGGTATTCCATACTTATGGCTTCATTTCTCAAATTGTTCCTCAATTTAAAACACATAACATACAACTCCAAAGGATGGAACTCACTCCATCTATCATTCTCAAATAAAATCACCTAGGGAACTCACTCCCTCTTAGGTTACACATCGGTTTCATGCCGATTCATACTCATTATGTCTCATGTCTAATCTCACTAGACATATACTATAGGGATTCTCATTCCCCAGGAGTTTCTCTACTCCTTTTCATAAATATTACATACTCGTTACTTGCATCACTCATGCACAATACTTATACTTACACAATGAATGGGTAGACATGTTTATGTAACATGAGTTCCAATCATCAAAACAATTTCTTTTTGTGCTATGCACATAGTAGTTTACGCACCAATACGTAAAACATACTCTAAGCGGTTTCTCACCCTACCCCCCTTAAAAGGGGTTACGCCCGCGTAACCAACCATATGTTATCACTGAACATTGGTTAATTAACTCATAACCGGGTTCGGTTCTAGCCTCTAAGGCTTCAAGGGGTTTATGACATAGGTGAATCACGGTCCACAAGCTTCTGCTGCGTGACCTGATAACTAGAGCTTAACTCGCTCTTTGGTATTCTCAATGTATTTCAATCGTCGCTTGGTATCTCTTACCGTATGCGAATTCGATGAATTTCAGATTGTCTCTCCAGTTCTCTGGGAATCTACTTCGTATAACACTGTATACCTTGTGATTATTCACTTTTTTCCCGACTTGTTGTCGGTTGAGGTCAAGCTACTACTTAGCATGTAGTGCTTCCTCGTTTAATAGTGGCTCATGGTTTATGTTTGTTTCTTGGTTCTGTACCAGAGTTCTTCATTCATACTACTCTGCATTTTTCCACATATCGATCCTGGGCCCTGTGGGTTACTGCCCACGTTCTTTGTGCATCTTTGGCCAATGGCCGCACGGTTATCTCTCTAGATTCTCACTCAACAGGCTTCGTTGACATTTCTCAATTCCTGGCTCTCCCACTGATCATACCGCACAAGTGCAATACCAAAACACTCAGTCATACAGAGTGCAGAAGCGTAAACCCTTGCAGTAAATCTCTCATGGATAGGAATGATTATGTCTCCTTACCACATTTCTCATCAACTTCATATCATGAATGGCTATACTCTTACAATGGTTGCTTGCTGCGTACCATGTTCTACTCATTAACAACATTCGTTTATAAGGCATCCGCTACTACTTTAGCTTCTGCTCATGTACTCCCGCCATTTATACTATGGCTTGCCATTCACTTGGCTCAATGAAATACGTTACTCTTTAAATCTCTCTACGCACTTGCGCACTGCTTACTCTGCAGTTCATACTGTACACATACAGTGTTCACTACTCTCCGATTACTCTATCGGTTTCCTTTGTACTGCCATCAAGGTTCCTCTTTACACACTACTATAGTTCATATGCTCCTTGGCAATATACACATGCTCAAGTTTTACTACACCGCTCTAGCGGTTTCACATTACATACTTAGGTGGTAGCCTTTCTCTGGAGGTTTCACGCAAATGCCGCTCCATAGGCCCCATAATAACAAGTGGTATCCCCACTCTAAGGTAGTGGTTCATTCTCCACTTCCTCTTATGCCTCTATGCATAGGTTTACAACGTTTAGATCTACAAGTTGCAGTTAGTTTACCGGCTTATAAGCCGCATTGCCTCGCCATGCTCCATGCGGGCTGTTTATATAGGTTTCTTCCTCTCGTATGCCATTAAATGGTTAGGAGGTATTTCTGGGCTCTTAGATAGTTGTCTCGTCACACTTCCAGACATGGAAGGCCCTTTTAAATAACTTGATAGTTGTTTATGCCCTCTGGCAATCTAGGGTATCCCGTGTTACGAGGGATCCCTTCGGGTTCTACCCGAGTGTTTGCTTAAACACTTGTGTTCTCAACACGATGTTTCGTTCAACTACTGTTGATTCCAGCACCCTTCTCGGATTGCTCCTGGGTGTTACTGAGTAATGCCATTACATCTGGCTTGTACTTATGGTTATGTTCGGTTGCGACTTCGCCTTGCGGCTATGTATCTCAAACTATCCCGTTTAGGGTTGTAATGTCTCCCGTTATTGGGTAGAGTATTAGTACTTTCCTTACCTACTTAGGTCGTTTATTCTCTTAGTGAGTATGTGGGAATTCTATCCCGTTTATCAACATTGATATGATCATTAGGCATTTCTTATGCTTACACTGGTATCACCCAGTTATTAGGTATTTCCTGAGACATTCCAATGTCTGTACTTAATACTCTGTGCTTCTCGCACTTTTAACGCCTTATCCTTAGGTCCTGACCTTACTGGATTCTAGACTCCCTTAACTCGGTAAGCTTCCTTGTGTTCTTCGATCATTCGAGGTGTCCAACTGTCTTGGTTTGAATTGGCTCTTTCGTCCGTAGTATGGAGTGGGCTACTTCCCGTGTACCGTACTCTACTTGTATACATACATGGAGTATCTTATTGATACGTTACCACTTACCCAACTAACTCATAATTGGTCTGTCAGGCCCGCAAGCTCCTTTGGAGTGCGGTCGTTCCATGTCTCGTTTGTGTACACTTGTAGTGTCGGTCACGCCTAAGTGAAGTATTCTGTTGCCAACTCCTCTTAAATCGTCCTATGATAACTTACCGTGGTTCACTGGTTTGGTTTTAAAACTTTGGGGGTTTTTGGAAAATTTCATGTTTTGAAGAAAAGTTTGAGTCTTGAAAGTAAACTCTTTGCGGCATTTCAATGCCGGTTGCTTCTTACCAGGTCTAGCCTCTTGCTGACCGGTATATTCTTTATACAGTGGTCAGGCCTTTAGGCCTTTCCAAGGTTTCGTTTCAGAATTCATTAGGGTTTGTGGTGCTATATTGGCTTCTCTTGCCGTCTTGGTACTTACTAAGTACTGGTCGCTTGTCAAAGCTCTTCTTATTGGTCCCGCTATTACTGCACTTGCCGTGGCAAGTGCGCGGTACTGGCGGTTTTTGGGTTAACTCATACCGGTCACGGTATTGTTCACATTGTATTGGTAGCCTCGTCGGCTCTTCCTTGATCCCTAGTTGGATAACTGCTCCTTGGAGCTGATTCTCATTCTCTTGACATGACTGTCATTCTTAGGTGCTCTCCACTCTCGGAGTTCCTTAATTACTTTAATTCTAGGCTTTACCTCGTTGCTCGTTCCCACGTCTTTACTGTGGTTACCGAGGTTTAACTTATTTAGGTACTACTTTGTAGTCCTATTCGGGTATATCCCGTAGCTATGCTCGTAGCTGTCTAAGCTGTCAGTTAGTATTGCAACCTCTTCGGGTGTGGCAGGGTGGGTGTATCTACTCTTGACTAGATTCTTAGTCGGTTAGTGTACCGTTGATGGTATTATTTAGTTATGGCGGTCCGTAGACATGTGTCCGGTTTGTTATTCTCATAGTCCGCCTTGTTGCACGGTTGGTGCTTTCTTCTGCTGCGCGGCTAGCTAGGTTCTCGCGACTGCTAAGCATGTCGCCCCAAGTTGCCACGATTTCGGTCTCCTTGGATTAGGATTCTCGTCTCTGCCATTATGTGCGGTTATTGTCATTCCAGCGGGATCCGTCTCCGGGCTTTCCGGTTCTCGGGATTACCGCATGACAGGTTCTAGTTCATATTGAAATATTAAATAACTGCCAGATTGGGTTTCCCCGTCTCTCTGGCGTTCTTTCCCGAGCTTTTAATGCGGGGGTTGTGGAGGGCGGGTTGGTATTGTAGGTATCCAGACATACTGGAAGTTCCTAACTAGCGCATCTCTCACGCTACCACTCAACCCTTAGCCCTAAGTCTCTATTCCTAACTCGGTATTTCCTAAGCTCGGTATTTCCAGTCATCAGAGCGATACTTCGCTCTGATACCATTTTTGTAACACCCCAACCGTTAATCTCGTCATTACCTCTTAAACTGTTACTAATTACTCCTACTCACGCAGCGGAACTCTAATTACAACGAGGGGTGAAACAACGCCGTTAGCCACCCATGTGGCTAACCAGGCCTTTCTACATACCGTAACGGTCTGATGAACTGGAACAACCGAGTACTTCATACAAATACAATACTCAATTCACTTCTTTACTATACCGAGTCTAATATACGGATGCCGATAACATACTCGGACTTACACCTCATTCAAATGCATAAGTAATTACAATCTAACTACCCAGCTCATAACAGTCCCCGTCCTACTCTCTCGAACGGTGGTCAGCTTCAAGTACCTGCACACTAAAAACGTTCCCCCTAGGGGGTCAGCTTACGCTGCGCATGAAATTCGCATATACCGCGTGCTAACCGCGGTACGCCGACTACTTTGGGTCGGATATACATGGAGTTCATTTTAATCAAACAACATGCATCATGACAATACAATATATATGTATATCACACAAGGAATCTACATCCAATCACGGAACACGATTCCTAACTAACATAACAATGTTGTTAGTGGTAACTGGTTACTCTTAGGCATTGAGGGTTATTCCTCACTATGCCTTGTTTACTTATTCGATACCTCACCCGCTCTCTCGGGTTACTTATTCGTATACACCCATTCTCTTGGGCTACTCATTCTTATACTTACCCATACTCTCGGGTTGCTCATACATATACTCACCCCTTTCTCTCGGGTTATTTATACTCGTTAACTCACCCACTCTCTTGGGTTATTCATACTCAAGCTCTTGTAGATTCTCGAGACACTACAGGTCTCCTACGTCACGCTTGTTACTCTTAATACATACTCAAGCCAAAACTCATGGCTCTCGAGCATAGTCTTACTTCCCCGGTTTCGACCCTACTCTGGGTCTAGCATGGTGGGAAGGTTCAACTAGCTCACGGAACTCTCTCTTAGTTCCTATCTCTTTTACTTAGGTCCGACTACTCTCGGACTACTCTCGTTCCCGTACACTCCTCTCTCGGAGTTATAATAATATCATGTATATTAGTCTAGAAGCATCATTCTCGATGTTTCTAATGACTTTGGGAACTTACTTAAATTCGGGTAATCTTAGGTTTAAGGGTTACCCTCACAATCATATGCTTGTACATTCGGATATTTTCTTATACCGGGTAAAATCCTCATATAAGAGGTCGACCGTATCTCAAGGGAGTCACATAGTCCCTTAGGTCTCTTTTACCTTTCTTATATGTTTACATTATTGGACTAACTTCAATCCTCTCGATGGAGGTCATTTATCTCTCCACTCATATTTATTTCGTGGATTGTTTCAATAAGGTTCTCTAACCGTTATCGGGTATATCAACCCGTACATCTCCTCGCATTTTAGGGAGAGTTCATATGTTTGTGTTATCGTTATACTTTAATCGATAGCTTGTGTGTGTTTGCATAATACCATTGGTTATGTGACTACCCGTTCAACGGGTTTCTAGTCAATCAGTACTCACTAAGAGTCGGTCTATGCACTAAGTTAGACCACACCGGCATACAAGTATGTTAGCTCATTCAACATACACAATGCATGCATAATCAAACAAGGGATTATTTTCATGCTTTAATCTTGATTAAGCCGGCACACAAACACACAAATCAGAGTAACTCGGTTAGCATACGGGGCATGAGAAAATCATACCTTTCACCGGGGTTTTTACTTTACCGTGGCATCTCACCATGCTCGGGTCACGCACGACTCTCTGATAATGTTTCAAACATTTTATTAATACTAAATCATACGGACATAATAAAATGTTATTCCCGTAGTTACCCCGTTATCCCATTACTCGGTTTTACTCTTGTCAATTTGAGTTCTCACTTCTCAATCACTTCAAACACTTTCTCACACTTCCTAGGGCCTTTACATGTCACCAAACAAGGCCTTAACATCTATACATCATTAACATTCAAACCCCATCATTTACAACCTTTACAACCCACCTAACTGGTCTTAAACAACCTCACACCATCTTTACTAGGTAATTACCATTTTTAGGCATCATTTCCCAACTTAAAACAACATTTTTGGTCCGTATAGTGGCCTGTCCGAACTTGTGTCCGAACTTCCAAGTTCGGACGCAAGCCGTGACTTTAGACAGAAAACAGACACACGTCCGAACTTGTGTCCGGACTTCGGAAGTTCGGACGTGAGTCGAGAGGAATTCATTACAGAGGTCCATGTGTCCGAACATGTGTCCGGACTTCCCAAGTTCGGACACAGTTCGAGGATAATTCTACGGAAGAAATTGGTTCGTCCGAACTTGTGTCCGGACTTCCCAAGTTCGGACACAGTTCGAGAATGAAAAATTTCCTAACCAACAGAGCCTGTCCGAACTTCCATTCGGACGGAAGTTCGGACAAGGCAAAATCCTCACTTTCCAAGCCTTTAAACACTTAGCCAAATTTCTCCAAAAGTTCCAACATAATGCACACCTCTTACCAAGTTCCATGACTCACTCTTAAGGCCTTAAATCTACTTTGTTTTCTACAACTCTTCAAGCATTTATACACCTCTTTTGCTACAGATTTTGCACAAATCTCTCACCTTTACACAAGTATTCCCATGGTGATTTCTAAGCCAATTAAATCTCCTCCAACACCTAGTTTCTCTAGGTCTTCCTCTACTCAAAACATCACTTAAACCACTTAGGTTTCCACTAAATTTTGCCATAACTTGGCTACTTCTCTAACATCGCCCAAAACCATACCACCATTTAAATCATCCTAAAACTAGCCAAACCACAAGGGTTCTATCACACACACACAAGTTCACCAATACTTATCAATTCTCCAAATACAAATAATGCATAATTCATAAAATGCATAACACTTAAATCAAACACTAAATTCACAATGTTTTCTCACTTGCATTATTTTTATACAAGCACATTGCTACCACAACACATGTGGGGTTCATTCATTTAATTATCCCATCCCAAATTCTAACACATATAGAATATACTTTAGGGTTGGTTTCTTACCTTGAATCTTAAGTTTCCTTGTTAATACACTTCTCCTCTTCTCGTCTTCTCTTCATCCAAAATCGGTCTAGGCAACTCACTTGCCCCCATTCTCTAGACCAATATACCATTGGACATGAGGAGTACTAGTTAGCTCTTTTAGTTGTGGCAACCACTCATGAATTCAAAGAAAGGCTTAAGGCATAGAATTGGACATTACCTTAAGAAACCCTAGAATTGGTTTTGCCCACAAATCAAAGGAGGAGCTCCAACCCACCATTGGAGACTTGGAGAGTAGCTCAAAACAAAGAGAAGCAAGGCATTAACACATGCCAAAATCGGCCAACAAAAGGAGATGAAGAAAAATGCCATTTTCTTTGGATATTTTTACCTCGGATAGAAGAGGAAGCTTCAAGCTTCTAAATGGTGTGCTTTTCTCTTCAAATGGCCAACACCCATCAAAATGAAATTCATCCTTTTCAAATTTTGAAAAGAGGGAAGTGTGGAGCTTGATGAGAGGAACACAAATATGTGTTTTGTTTTTGATTTGGAGCATTTATGTGGCTTAAGGAAGCAAGGGAAGAGGAGCAGCCATGGAAGCTCTTTGGTGCAGCTCAAATCGCGAGAGATGGGGAGGAGGAAAGGAACTCACGGTGGAAGAAGGAAAGGAAGGAGAGAGAAGAGGGAAAATGGGAGGAAAAAGAGTAAAAGGTGCTTTTATGTTTTTTTTTTACTTTACTCTCTCCTCTTTTTTCTTTCTTTCTTTCTTTATTTGTGTGTGAGTGAGGGGATGACTCACTAATAAAACCGGCCCCACTATATTAGTAAGCTGGAGCGTTTTTCGTTTTCTTACAGAAAACGCTCGTTATTTTACTCGGTTTGGCACTATTCACTAACCGGGCCCGTTTTTCGGATTTTTCTCGTTTCTTTATTTTTAATGGCTATTAAGCTTCCATTAATACTTAATTGTAGTTATATAATCAACTATAATTTTTTTACGGGTCCATTTGACCACTTAAAGTCACGTTTTCGGGTTTTCTCGAAAAACGTGCTTTAAAACTCCGTTATCGTTTTAATCCATTATTTGGATTCGTTTTCTTCGGGAATCATTCCCGTATACTAATTAGGCCTAACTAAGCCTTAGGAATCCATCTCGGACCCTCTCGAGATCATATATCTCTTACACTCATTTAACGCGCATTTAGCGTTTTTCGCTTTTCAAGCGTTTTCTCTTTTCTTTTGGTTTTATTCTTTTTACCAATACTCTTTAGGCACCATTAGGCCCGTAATAATTTTATTCGAGTAATTTAATCACCATTTTTAGATCCGGGGCATTAAATATAAATACAACGCTCGTTCCACCTTCTCCAGTGTCCTTCCAGAGGTTCCGTCCGTGGTTCCTCCTGGAGTTCCAATTCACACCATCATTCCATCTTCGAACCACTTCACCTTCACTCACTCGTTCATTCCATTTCTAATCTCCCGCTTCTCCATTTGTTTTCTTTTCATTTCATTAGTTTACCTATACTCTGGGAATAATTATTATGTTTCTGTATTAATTATGCAATATGTTTTACTGGTTTTAATTTTAATAAAGTTGTTTGGTTAAAGGTTTTCTCGCCATCTTTTTAATAAACCTCATGAATTTATTAAAATGCTTTACTAAGTCTGTTTTTGATTTCATCGGTTGGAAACAGATGGGTTGATTAAGCCGTAAAACTGGGGGAAACTTATTTTCATCGTTTAAGTTAGTACTCAGTTGCAAATGTAATCCATCAACACTCCTCTGCCGTTCGCAGGCTTTTGCTTGAGTTTTCATCGGACCTTGCATTACAGGTGAACGAGTTCTTATGAGTTTTCATCGGACCTTAAGAAAATAACAGGAATCTTGCCAAACAGTTATAAAAACCAGTAGACCTAGCATGAAAGAGCAGATATTATATTAATGTGAACCAGAGTCCTGTTTAGTTTATCTGTTAATTTAGTCGTTTTATCTTCCCTTTTATT
>CM041776.1:160036893-160069102 GCA_023374045.1 Limonium bicolor | reverse complement strand
GTTGGCTAGTTTTAGGATGATTTAATGGTGGTATGAGTTTTTGGGCATGTTAGAGAGTAGCCAAGTTATGGCAAATTTATGTGGCAATCTAAGTGGTTTAAGTGATGATTTGTGTGGAGAATAACCTAGGAAAGGCTAGGTATGTATGAAGATTGATTGGAGTTAGTAAACCACTTTGGGTATGCTTGTGATAAGATAGAAGTTGGTGCAAAATCTGTAGCAAAGAGATTGTTTAAATGCTTGAGGAGTTTCTAGAAAACAAAGGAGATCTAAGGCTTTAAGAGTGAGTTTTGGAACTTAGTATGAGGTGTGCATTATCTTGGAAGTTTGGGTTGGTCAAATTAAGAGAGAACAAAATGCAAGTGCCAAGGAGGTTTGAGAATGCACAAGTGTGCATTAGTGTAGAAATGAGAATGAAAGAAAGTGTGAATTGGAGCAAGAATTTGTGTAAGGGTTTAACCCATGATTTGAAGAGGTTGGAGCATGTTTTATGATGATTAAACATGTGGAAAACTTATGGAATGATTAGGAAATGATTAGAGGTGATTTAGGGGTTTAAAAGTGGTGAAAAACTACAAATTTTGACAGTTCCAGGGGTTGTCCGGGTTTGCAATCGGAATGCAAACCCGGAACATAGCAAAAACATGGTAGAAGGCCATCCCAGGGGATGGTCCGGGTTTGTAAACCCGGACACAAACCCGGAACACATGAAAATTACGACAGAAACTGATTCCAGTGTTTGGTCCGGGTTTGTAACCCCGGACACAAACCCGGACCAGGCCAAAATGTAACAGAATGTTTTCTTGCATTCTAATGATGGGGAATTGAATGGTAATGATAATATAAGGTAATAGGACATGAATAATGATGTTTAAAGGTCATTAGGAGTGTAAACAAGTTTGATAAGTGAAAGAGAAAGTTGTGAGTTTAAGAACACATGAGTAAAACTAAGAAACGGGATAACGGGGTTAAGTACGGGAGTATTATTAGTTTTACATACCGTAATGCTTTGATGTTAATAAAACATTTGAATGTTATCAGTGGATCGTGTGTGAACCAAGCATGGTGAGATGACACGGTAAAAGTAAAAAACCCCGGTGAAAGGTATGATTTTCTCATGCCCCGTATGCTAACCGAGTTACTCTGATTTGTGTGTTTGTGTGCCGGCTTAATCAAGATTAAAGCATGAAAATAATCCCTTGTTGTTATGTATGCCTGATGTATGTTGTATGAGCTAACATACTTGCATGCCGGTGTGGTCTAACAGAGTGCCTAGACCGACTCATAGTGAGTATTGATTGACTAATAACCCGTGGTACGGGTAGTCTCATAAGCAATGGAAATATGCAAACACACATAAACTATCGATTAAGTATAACGATATCGTAAACATATGAACTCCCTAGAATGTGAGGAGATGTACGGGTTGAGTAAATACCCGATAACGGTTAGAAAACCTTATTGAAACAATCCACGAAATAAATAAGAGTGGAGAGATAAATGAACCTCCATCGAGAGGATTGAAGTTAGTCCAATGATGTGAATATATAAGAAAGGTAAAAGAGACCTAAGGGACTATGTGGTTCCCTTGAGACACGGTCGACCTCCTAAATGAGGATTTTACCCGGTATAAAGAAAATATCCTAATGTATAATCATATGATTGTGAGGGTAACCCTTAAACCTAAGATTACCCGAATTTAAGTAAAGTTCCCAAAGTCATTAGAAACATCGAGAATGATGCTTCTAGACTAATATACATGATATTATTATAACTCCGAGAGAGGAGTGCACGGGAACGAGAGTAGTCCGAGAGTATTCGGACCTAAGTAAAAGAGATAGGAACTAAGAGAGGGTTCCGTGAGCTAGTTGAACCTTCCCACCATGCTAGACCCAGAGTAGGGTCGAAACCGGGGAAGTAGACTATGCTAGAGAGCCATGAGTTTTGGCTTAAGTATGTAATAAGAGTAACAAGCGTGACGTAGGAGACCTGTAGTGTCTCGAGAATCTACGAGAGCTTGAGTATGAATAACCCAAGAGTGTGGGTGAGATAACGAGTATAAATAACCCGAGAGAAAGGGGTGAGTATATGTATGAGTAACCCGAGAGACTGGGTAAGTATAAGAATGAGTAGCCCAAGAGAATGGGTGGTATACGAATAAGTAACCCGAGAGAGAGGGTGAGGTATTGAATAAGTAAACAAGGCATAGTGAGGAATAACCCTCAATGCCTAAGTGTAACCAGTTACCACTAACAACATTGTTATGTTAGTTAGGAATCGTGTTCCGTGATTGGATGTAGATTCCTTGTGTGATATACCTATATATTGTATTGCCATGATGCATGTTGTTTGATTAAATGAACTCCATGTATATCTGACCCAAAGTAGTCGGCGTACCGCGGTTAGCACGCGGTATATGCGAATTTCATGCGCAGCGTAAGCTGACCCCCTAGGGGGAACGTTTTTAGTGTGCAGGTACTTGAAGCTGACCACCGTTCGAGAGAGTAGGACGGGACTGCAGTGAGCATGGGTAGTTAGATTGTAATTACTTATGCGTTTGAATGAGGTGTAAGTCCGAGTATGTTATCGGCATCCGTATATGTAGACTCGGTATAGTAGAGGTATGAATTGAGTGTTGTATTTGTATGAAGTACTCGGTTGTTCCAGTTCATCAGACCGTTACGGTATGTAAGAAAGGCCTGGTTAGCCACATGGGTGGCTAACGGCGTTGTTTCACCCCTCGTTGTTATTAGAGTTCCGCTGCGTGAGTAGGATTAATTAGTAACAGTTTAAGAGGTAATGACGAGATTAACGGTTGGGGTGTTACAAAAATGGTAATTGAGTTCCGCTGCGTTAGATAGTAGTTAAATACAAACAATTTAATTGATAACTTTATTTATTTACTTGTCTTTCAAAAAATTTAATAATTTTAAATTCAATCAATTGTTAATTAATTAATTATACAAATTTTTTTCTTTTTAAAATTAATTTTAATTTTTTTTTAAAAAAATGATAGATACTTAAAATATGGGACCCCAAATTTTGGGGGGCCCTGTTCCATTGAATAGGGTGGACACCCTGAGAGCCGCCCATGGGGTTATGGAGATAGCTTAAGAATCCAAGGTTGTAAGGGTGTTGTTGCTAAGTGGAGTATTTTTTCCTCTGTTAGTTTTTTTTCTATTGGGTTTTGTTCAGCAAAATCAATTTGACGTCTTTACTTAAGACCTCTCAATATTTAGTACTTATTTATCAAAAAAATTATTATAAATTGTCTTTAGAATACCTTATCAAAATTATATAATTTTAGATTTACGTGTATACAATTTTGACTATATTTGTACGGAATCTTATGTAAAAAATATGTTTGTAAATAAAACAAAAATGATTTTGTAAGAAAAATAAAAATAAAAATAAGGTGGATTCTTCTAATTATGAGGAATTGACTATATATTAATAGATTAATATAAAATTGTGTTTATCCATTAGCTATAAATATATTTTTAACAAATGTAATAGTTTTACTTTTGAAATGGCTACGAAAAATGAATCATAAGTATGATAGAATGCTTAATTAAGGTCTATTCTTTTGCGTTTTGAGAGTTGATAGCTGGTACGGGTTGATATGGACTGATAACTGATTTTAAAACTAGATGATTGTGTAAAAATTAATATAAATTGTTCTTTTGGTATTAGATTTTTGAACTGATTAACCAACTGATAATACGTAAACCAACTGATAAAGCGTAAGCTAAATGATTAACCAACTGATAATACTGTTTTGAATAAACTTCACGGGTAGATGGTATCCAGCACATAATAGGCTTAAAAGAATGGACTAAACTAATCGTCTCAACTGATAATACGTAAACTAACTGAAATTTATGTAAAATAATGAACCTAAAAGGAGGATTCATCACTCATATGATAAAAAGACTCAACAACATGTGAATAATATATTTCAATTTTCACTATAATTATAACTTAATATCTTACAATGGTAAAATAATTATCATGACGTAGAATGTTTAAAACTGGGTGATTATTAATATTTGGTTTTATATTATGTCGTATGTAGACCTGGCAATTTTGATCCAACCCGAAACCCAACCCGAACCCAACCCATATTTTTGCGGGTTAGGGTCTTGATTATTGACCCAACTATTTTTTGGGTTGGGTTAGGGTAATAAGCTAATTTTGTGGGTTGGGTTAGGGTACAGATCATAACCCATGACCCAACCCGAAACCTGAAAATATATTTGTTAATAATTAATTCACAATTATATATATATTATTTTCAGATGAAACTATACATTATCCTTAAGCCCAAGTGCAGTTGGACTGTCCAACCTTTAATAATATCACATACTTTTAACTAAACAAACGGCCTAACCAGCTGCATATCAAACAAAGGGCTCAACCAGACCTTAACATAATGTTGAAAACTCAAATACTCTCGTCTGGTAGATTTATATCCATTTTTCTTCTCTACATCGTTGTTCATGTCTATGTCGCTCTTCATCTCTACCCAAGGTTTGTTTTTCTTATTCTCACTGCCATAGTTATTCTTGAGAACATATGTATGTTTAGATTTTCTAGAATGGTGAACAAAAGTAGGTGATATGTATTTTTTGTAAGTAGGATCTTGATTATAGACCTCTTAGTGAATTCTGAAGCCAACAATACGGATAGTGTGCTGCATAGAAGTTCCTCAAATGTTGGTAACGATTAAGTGATTGTGATTTTACTTTTCTCAGGCATGAGCACTCATTTTAAACAGGTGTAATTATTTTTAAAACTATTAGTCATAGTTTGAGGCTTTGAGCTCTCAGTTTATTAATAATTTCTAACTTTAGAAGATTTCTCTTTAGTATATTTCTCTAATGCATAATGAAGATTTTCATTTTCGTTCCCTCTTTATTAAGGGCACTAGGATCATGTGCATATCAAGATAGGATTCCTCCCCAACAGTGGTAGAGCTTTATGCTCAGATTGATAAATATAAACTTATGGAAAAAGTACGTGTTATTCTATTCATGGGAAATTGGTGTAGTACTTTTACATTCTTTGCATAACATGAAATTCGTTTATAGTTGGGTCGATCAAGCAAGATTACTTCTCTTCCTTTTGTTTCATCCTAATTAGTTAGCACTGAATGTTTTTGGATTTTTTTTATTAAAGTCTACTCCTAATGCTTAAAAAATGGGTTGGGTGGGTTGGGTTAGGGTTGAAGGATTTTAAACGGGTTGGGTTAGGGTCATGATTTTCTGACCCATCCATTTTTGGGTTGGACATGGGTTGATGATATTTTAAATGGGTTGGGTTAGGGTTGATATCAACCCGACCCAGCGACCCAAATTGCTAGGTCTAGACTATGGAAATCAGATGCGTTATACATATAAATATATGTATATCTGATTTAAATTCAGTCAATTACTTTAATGATGTTAAATTTAGATTTTAAAAAAATTACTAGTATATTTGTATTTCACAAAACACATAAACTGCTAGCTCAATCATCATATTAAACAAGTGTTGTAACATAGTCGGTCAATGTGGAGACAGAGCCGCTACTTGCCAGCTACAATTCTATGATTGCTGCTCTCTATTCTGTTTGCCTGCGGATAATAACTTAACACTTTTACAGTTTGGACGTGGCCTTCAATTATTTCAAGATCTTTATCTCCGTGAGCTGGCAGTGATGAGATGTTAGCTGTGTGGGTATGAATGATTTATATTCGTACAAAGGGTTGGGGTACAAATTTTAGGAAGGGTGTTCCATGTCACTTCGGGGACGGACGGATATTTTCTTGTTTTGGGAAGTATTATAAGTCACTTTTTGCTGTAGTTGTAAATACACGAAACATAATCCATTTTACTTTGTAAATCTCTCAAACTCCCACTCACTCCATTAAATCTCCCCACTAACCCATTTAATATCTAATAAAAAAGAATCAATCAAATCATTTGCTCTTTTCAATATTTGCATCTTGTTTTCTTTTTTATTATTACTAGTTTACTTTCATTTTTGTAACAACTTCTAAATTTAAAACATAACTTTTTATTTTTACAAATATCTTTTTATTTTATTTTTTATTCGCATACCTTCCGTCTCTATAGACTTAATCCAACCGTCAATTGCGTCTATAAGCTTTTAGTAGTAGTCATCCAAGATTTTTATGTAATTTTTGTTTTTCTCACTTTCACGCTCACATGTATGAAAACAATCTTTACCTCAATGATAGTCTTTCGTCTTCAGCCTTCTATAATCGTTTTCACTAGTCATACAGAAAAAATGACACTAACTATTATTTATTATTATTTCTTGTTTGTTCTCATCGAATCATGTGTATACGAATATTTTCTTAGCATTTATCAGTTTATTGAGACTGACTGGTTGATAAACATGAATGCTATAAACGTTTGAAAACAATAAACTAGACTGTTGTATACAATTTTACGTATTCACTATGGCTTCGTTCAATCATGACATATTTGCAGCATAAATGGGTGGGTCCCAGATGGGTCCTACATTATTCTCCAGTAATATATTATCACATATAAAACAATCATAAAACAGCCAGATCAAAACAGCCATAAAACAGCCATGCCGAACAGAGCGTATAACTTATAAACTTTTCCACTAATTATTGGAAACATGTATCAACCTTCTATAATCGTTTACATCACTATTATAGAAAATATGACACCAATTGTTTTGTATCTTTTCCTTTAATTTAACAAATCTTATCGAATCATGGTGTATAAGAATATTTTCTTAACATTTATAACTTTGAAAAGCTTGACTGATTGATAAACCTGAAGTATAAACGTTTAAAAACGGTAAACTGACTTGTTGGATTCGATTTATAATTCAAACTAGATATCAAAATTTAGAGAAATTACCACCAAAACATGAAGAATCCCACCAACATCACATAGTCAGAAGCTCGGGTCAACATTCCATCGGATCGGCTGTCAACGGAGCAATCGGAAAATCCTGACTTGAAGAAACATCTGTTTGTCAGAGTCAAACCAGGTTAGTAAACTAAATTTCTAACTCCTCTGGTCTTAATATGTACTTAGTGAACTTTCAGATCAAACCGACATTTCAAGACGATTTAATTAGGGATTAACTTGCTTTTTGCCTAATAACTTGTGAGTTAAGTTTTGTGTTAAAGTCAACTGAAATCATTTTATCATTAACGTGTTTAGAATCTTTTAAGGAACACGCCCATAAAATTTGAGCCAAAAATACCACTAGAAAGTGCCCAAAAGCCACCGTCCGAGGGCGGTCCGTACTCACGAACGCCACGTCCGGGGTCCTGGACGCACGCCCTGCCCATAACCACGGACCCGGACGGTGGTGGGACAATTTATTTTGAAAATTAGGGTTTTTCTAGTACATGTCCGGGATAGTTTTGGACTTTCTGATCAATTTAGTTAATTAGGGTCCATGGTACGGATATTAGGTCCATGGGTACGGACATTAGGTCCGTGACCACGGGCATTTTGAAATTTGACCTAATTCAATTTCAGTAAAAAATGTCATAAAACACAAAAATACATAAGTATGCACACTTAGGTTAAATAAACCTTATAATAAGTCGTGAATGACATAAATAGAGGAAAAATAACTTGGAAGTGTAGTGAAAGTAATTTAAACCCGGAAAAGTTATATGCCAAGCCCCCGAACTCGAACTCTAATCCTTCATATAGGTTAAAATTAGGTGGCGACTCATAATATGTTCTAGTGGACTAACCCTAGTTTTAATCATCATAGTTTTTATAACATAGTTATCGAGTTTAGGTTATAAGTGGACCTAGAACCTAAACAGATCCTAATCAACCGGAATCAACATAGCATCAAGGTTAAAAAATCAGGGCCCACAGGGGATATATGGATGATCCTCCGGGATCAACCCCTCTTTCCGAAAATAAAATTAAGTATTTGTTTTGAAATTTAAGAGAGACGGTTTTGAAAAATACCTCTTCCAACAAATCAATCTCATCTCTTTATCCAAGTCCCAACTTTTATGATCCCCTTAACTCCTCTCATCCGCAGAACCTTCCCTCCAGTTTTTGAACAATCCTAAGCCTCATTCAGATGCATCAGCGGGCTCGAACATCTTGACAAGCTTAGGCACATTAGTGGAATCAGACTCACCAAAGGATAGAAGCATTTTACCGGACTCAAAAAATTCTCTCAAATTCAATCTTTTCAAAGCTCAAAAAATCCTAAACTCTAACATCTCACAGACCCCAATCAGCTCACATACTTCAATTGTTTCACATAGTCAAGTCATGTCAAAATCTTGTGCTTCTCAATATCTCAAACCTCTCAGAATCCAAAAGACCTTGAATTCTTTGAACACTCAAGCATCATAGAAAGATCGAGAATTCCGCCAACCCTCAGAATGACAAGAATACCCTCCAACCCCTTAATACCTTCAAATAACTTTAGACACCTCCAACTCCCGTTCACCTCCTAGACTCTAATGTCTCAAAACCCAAACACCACAAAAGACCGAAATACTCTCTCAACACAATTAATAGACCGAGATACCCTTTCAACCCCTCTCAAGAGTCAAAACACTCTCAACCGCTCCAGACAACAAAACTCTCCTCAAACCCCTCGAATCTTCTAAGGTAACCCTACACATTTAATACTTCAAACCTTCTCAAGCTTCTTTCAAATCCTTATCTATTTCAGTCACTCAACCCTGAGAATCCTTTTAATCTTTCATAAAGCCTTTCCATATTCATTCAAACTCTCTTAAATCTGTTAACTTCTCTCCATGGGACGCTAGCTCGGTAGAAAAGTTCACTTCATTGACACTCTTCACTCAATTTTTCTTCCATCCTTTCCTTGTGGCTTTTTTTAATTGAATCTCTCTAACAAGGTTCTAAAAGAAGGTTGTTATACCCAAATTTTAACCCCCCGATGTAGGGTTCCTAAGGCTTTAGTGTTGAAATACTCCAAACTTAATTAGGGTGATTAAATTACTCTAATATGATAATTTAGGGCCTATTAGTGCCTAAATAATTTTGGTAAAGAAAATAAATCCAAAAGAAAAGAGAAAACGCTTAAAAAGTGAAAAATGCAAAAACAAGCGTTATGTGACCGTATAAGGAATACGACCTCAACAAGGGTCTTAGATGGATTTTCAAGGCTTAATAATGCCTAAATAATATACGGGAACGATTCTTGAAGAAACCGGATCCAAATAATGTGTTAAAACGCTAACGAAGCCTTAAAGCACATTTTTCGAGGAAACCCAAAAACATGACTTTGAGTGGTCAAATGAACCTGCAAAAATTATAGTTCATCAAATAACTATAATTAAACATTAATGGAAGCTTAAGAACCATTAAAATTAAGGAAACGAGAAAAATCCGGAAAACGGGCTCGGTTAGTGAATAGTGCTAAAACCGGGTAAATTAATGAGCGTTTTCTGTAAAAGATGAAAAACGCTCCAGCTTGCATGTAATAGGGGGCCGGTTTTTATATTGACTCACCCCTAACTTTTGACTCATTTGACCCTTAATAAGTAAAGAAAGAAAGAAAAGAAAAAGAAAGAAAAATGTGGAAAAGTAAAAAGGTAACTCTCTCTTCTCTCTCCTCCCATTTATCTTTTCCCTTCTTCTCTTTCCTTCCTCATTTCTTTCCTGCCGATTCCCCCCCCCCAATCCTTCTGCTGGAATGAAATTGAAGACCAACAATGGCTCCTCCACCTTTCTCTTCATGCCAAAGCTTCATTAAAGCTTAAAACACAAAAATAAGAACATATTCTTCATCCTCTCAACAAGCTCTATCATTCTCTCTTTTCAAAATCTCAAAAGGATATAGTTGACCTCCATGGGTATACCCCCATTTGTGAAGAAAATGGTATTTTATTGAAGCTTGAAGTCTTCTCTTCCTCATAAGGTAAAAACCTAGTTAAGCCTAGGTCATCCCTTACACATTATACACCTAAAACTCCTTCGGTTTCTACCGAAATTTTGCCATAACTCCGTTGCTTTTCTAGCATTGTCCAAAACTCATCTTACCCTCAAATTTTCATCCACATTCATCCTAATCTAGCCACACCCACAAGGGGTCCTACCAGCATACATAATTCCACAAAATCTCTTCAAACAACAATATCAACATATATACTCAATTTACTTGGCTCTAAGGCCTTTAGTTCAAACAACAATTCACAAACTTCTTCTTATCACATTCAAACACATTTTCCTCACAAATTTGGGTTCATTCATTAAATTTCCCTTCCCATATTCTACAGCAATTAACATAGGCATTAAGGCGAGTTTCTTACCTTAAGCTCACAATTCCTTCTTTTGATTCTCCTCTTGTTCCTCCTCTTCCCAAATTCGGTCAAGTGGGAAAGGAGTTGCCAAACTCCATCCCAACACCCAAGGAATACAAAAATGCATTGAATTAATTCTCTAACCCATAGGAAACTCTAAATCAATTTAAGGGCTTAAAACACAAGGTTAGGGTTTACCTTTTGGAGCTTATTATGAGGGGTTCTCACCCTTGAATCAAGAAGAGGATTATCCCACCACTGGAGGGTTGAAACAAAGCTCCAACACAAGGAGAAAACAAGACATGAGAATGGCAAAATCGGCCAACACTACAAGGTGGGAAAAATATGAGTTTTCTTGGAAACTTTTTACCTTAATGAAAAGAGAAACCTCCAAGCTTCAAGATGGTGTGCTTTTCTCCTCAAATGGCCAAAACCCATGGAGATGAAGTTCTTCATTTTTGGATTTTGAAAAGAGAGAATGATAGAGGATGATGAGGAGAAGAAGAATATGTATTTTGTTTTTCATTTGGAGTGGTGTAGCACCTTGGGCAAGCTTGGAAAGTGGGGGAAGCCATGGAGGAAGCTTCAAAATCTGCTGGAACCAGAGGGAAGAAAGGGAGAACGGACAGGAAGAAAGAAAGGAGGAAAGAGAAGGAAGAAAAGAGAAATGAGAGAGGAGAGAGGGGGGGGGGGGGTTACTTTCACCTTTTTACTTTTCTTTCTTTTTCTTTTCTTTCTAGCTAGTAAAAGAGAGGGAATTCTCTCCTTATTAAAACCGGCCCATATATATTTACAAGCTGGAGCATTTTTCATCTTTTACAGAAAACGCTCGTTTATTTACCCGGTGTTAGCACTATTCACTAACCGGGCCCGTTTTCCGGAATTTTCTCATTTCTTTAATTTTACTGGTTATTATACCCCCATTAATGTTTATTTATAGTTATTTAATGAACTATAATTTTTATGGGTTCATTTGACCACTTAAAGTCACGTTTTCGGGTTTCCTCGAAAAACGTGCGCTAAAGCTTTATTAGCGTTTTAATACATTATTTGGATCCGTTTTCTTCGGGAATTGTTCCCATATATTATTTAGGAATTATTAAGCCTTTTAAATCCATCCAATACCCTTCTTAAAGTTATATTCCTCCTAGGGTCACTAAACGCTCAATTTAGCGTTTCTCGCTTTTTAAGCGTTTTTCTTGTTTCTTTTGGATTCATTCTTTTTTACCAAAATTCATTAGGCACTAATAGGCTCTCAATATCGTATTAGAGTAATTTAATCACCCTAATAAAGTTCGGGGTATTTTAGTGAGTCTTGTGTATGACTCTGCCCGGAGGTCATGGGCAATGACTTAAAAGATGCCTTTGAGTATTTAAGAATTTGAATTGAGAACTTGAGTTGAGAATTTGAGTATTGTGAATTGAGTTGAAACTTGAGAGACTTGAGAAATGGAGTTTGAGTAAAGAATTGAATTTGAGTGTTGTAGAACTTGATTGAGGTTGAGAATAAGAGAATTTGAGTAAGAGTAACCCAAGAGAGTGGGTAAGACAATGAAGAATTGAGTAAGGCATAGTGAGGTAGTAACCCTCGAGGCCTATGTGTAGGGTAATATAAACTAACCCCTTGATGTGTGAGTCGGTATTTGTAGTTGATGTCGAACATTGATTGTGTTAATGTACATATATAATGTATGATTTTTGCATGCTGATTGAATTAAAACGAATCGCATGTTCTCGACCAAATAGTCGGCGTACCCCCGTTAGCATGCGGGGTATGCGAATTTCATATGCAGCAATTTGCTGAGCCCCTAGGGGCACCGTTTTTATTTTCTAGGTACTTGAAGTTGAACACCATTCGAGAGTAGGACGGGGTTGCTACATAAGCGTGGGTAGATAATTAAGAACATTGTATTGATTTGTAATTGTAAATATTTAATTGTAAGACCGAGTTGTTATCGGCGAACTTGAGGAATTTAAATACTCGGTATAGAATGGAATTGATGCTGCATTTGTATATTATGGAATTGAGGATTGTATTTGGAGTGAGATTTGATTAAGGAATGGAAATATTGTTTAGATTAGAATACTCGGTATATTCGTCATCAGACCGATATTGTAATTTGAATGGTTGTATTGAATTTGTTTTGGCCTTGTTAGTCACGTGGGTGACTAACGGCATTGTATCACCCCCCATTGTATTGGATTTCTACTGCTTGAGTATTGATAATTGAGACAGATTAGGGGATAATGACTGGATTACCGGTAAGGGTGTGACAAGTGTTGTAAGGGGTACTTTGGTGAAATGATAAAGAATCTCGGTTTGATCAGTGAGTTCCGGAGTGATAGTGACAGCTTAAACATCCCCAAGGACATTTTCATAATTTTTGAGGCTCCTAAGCCTTCCCGTAAGCTTTCTTTCTACTCCGAAAGTGACTCAAATCAACTCGGAATGCTGTGAAATTTTATACATGATAAAGGATGACATTTAAAGCATAATTCCTTTAGAATTTTAATTTTTCAAGTTTCTAATAATTTTCTAGTAATTTTTTATTGAATATAATGAGAAATTGAATTTAAAAATATTACAATATCCAAAAATTCCAATTTCTCCTTATAAAAATCAGAAATATCTACCTCTACATGTGGTTAAAATTTCATAGTCAGATTCCTTTCAGAAAGCCATTGAGCTAAGACATCAGTAAATCTCAGTTTTTACCAGATTTTTCTATCTTTATTGAGGTCTACTTAAAGAGACTTATCCCTTCACCAAATCAGAACTCTAAGAGCCCTAAGCAATCAGAAAGCCTACCCGTCTTTAGTCTCTCACGTTTTGAAGCTCCTGGCCCCCAAAATTCCATCAAATTCACCACATAAGCACATCTTTCAACCCCTCTTGCTACAACAATCATCGAATCATATTAAAACCACCACTAAAACACGAAGAACGACCTCAACTTGCAAGGGCCAGAAGTTGAACTCGAACTCCACCCGGAACCGACTCCGATGAAGCACCGAAAGACTCCCGACGTGAAGAATCCAATCAATCCTGAGAGAAAAACAGGTTGGAATCCTAATTTCCTAACTCCCACATCTTGGTTAATTTGAGTTCGAACCGGCTCTTTTCGGCTTCTGAATCATCGTTTCTTTTGTTTTTGCCTAATAACTTGTTTACTAAGTTTCATGTTAAATTCAAATTCAAACCGAACTCTTTTGATTACTAACATATTGGAAATATTTCACGCTACGTACCCATATTTTTTTAGCTGAAAACATCATCGGGAACCACCAGAAGACCGCCGTCTGTGGCAAGTCTGAGCCTGCGGACAGACTGTCCGGGGTCCCGGACGGCCTATCCATGGCCTCAGACACCCTCGAACGGTGGCGGGAATTAGGTTTTCAAAACTGTTAGTTTTTTTAACTCATGTCCGGGCCCTCGGACACCCTATCCGTGGCCCTGAACTTTTTAAAATTGCGTTCTCTCATTATTTCTACCTTTCTGACTATTTAGATTAACTAGGGTCTGTGGTCTCGAACATTAGGTCCGTGGTCTCGAACATTAGCTACGGATGGAAACAAAATTCGAGCTAATTTTGCCTCTGAGGTAATTTTAATTTCCACTTTTATATTCAGTAAAAAAATGTCAAAATAAAAAAAAACAGAAACATGCACACTTAGGTAAAACAAACTCGTAAAAACCCGCAAATAACCTAAGTAGAGGAAAAAGGACCTATGAGGGGTAATGAAAGTAATTTGAACCCTGAATAAGTCGAATACCAAGCCCCCGAACCCGAAGTCTACATTTCCTAATTTAATCTAGGTTAAAATTAGGTGGTGACTCATAAGAGATTCCGGTGAGTTAACTTAGGTTTTCATAATTAATGTTATATGACATAGTTATTAATCTTAGGTTATAAGTGGACCTAGAACCCGACCAGATCCTAATCAACCCTAATCAACATAGGATAGTGGTTTAAAAATCGAGGCTCACAAAATGAAGACTCTGTTGGGAGCAATTTCTTAATTTTAACTTGTTTAATTTTAAGAAAGGGGGCTTAACTCAAAAATTGTTTATCTATGGCTTTTATTACGTTGATTGTTTACTTTTGTGCGCAATTTAAATTTCTACAATCTTGCATCATATGAGAACGAGGGTCCACAAAAACCAATTTCACCTCGGGACCCGCCTTAGGGTCCCCTGTCAGGGACTCACACCTTTTAAGGTGATGTGAATAAGTGGGGAAAAAGAGGAAGATGTCATCTAACCACATCCTCTTAATACCTAGGTTGTAGCCCCAAGCATTTTCCTGACAGAGCCCTTATTGTTTGGTCATTCAAAGACCCGACCGTAGATGCACACCTTCAGGTGATGTGAATAGAGTGAGGAAGCCCGAAGAGAATAATGTGCATGCCCTATTCCTTTGTGGTGACCTGGGCCCATGCCTCAAGCACCTCTCCGGATCGATCCATACCCGTTGGTCCAATTCGTCTAGTGAGGACATGTTGAACTTGTGTGAAACTGTGTTTTCTTATGTGATTGGCCCACTACCAAGCCTATAAATTGATAGGAACTTTTTCCTACACCAACTCAGCCTAACCCGAATTCGCAGCTTTATTGTTTGTGGCCCAAAGGCCCTGCTTGATTTAAACATGTGAGTCATTTGTTCGGGCTTTGGCCCAAAACTTTAGATCTAGGCGATTTATCTCTCGGCCCAATTCGAATTATCCATTTAGTTCTTGGCCCACAAAAAGAAATCCAACTAAACTTGAAATAACTCACAGGTCCTGAAAATCAATCATTTGAAATAAGGTCTTACTCTTGAAATCCTTTTTCGGTTCAGCAGCCATCTTTTCTGACCTAAAGAAAGTTAGGCCCATCTGTGATTTAAGGACCACTCCAACCCATGTGCTTTACTTCTAGCCCAAACACATTCCAGCCCAGGTGCCAAATTCTCAAAACATTTCATCCCGAAGGTTTATTCTAGTCTAGGTAAACTTTTTATCATAGATCTTGGTGTTATCTTTTAGGTCCAATCAGAACCATCCATTTAGGTTTTGACCCAAATTCCAATTCACAGTAAAAAAAAAAGGGTTACTCAGGTACAAACACCTCATTCTTTGAGTATTCTGGCCCACTTACTTTCAGTCCAAGCATATTCCGGCCTTCAGTGCTATCTTGTGAAGTGTCAATTCTTTATCTAGAATCTCAGCCCGCTTCCTTTTGTTAGCTAATGTTGGACAGTTTGGAAACAGGTACACCAGAATCCTAGGTGTGGTCCAATCAACATGGATACCCAGCTCGCAGCTTTGGAACAAAGGTACATGGCCACCATTGATGCCATGGAGCAGAGACATAGTGTTGTCCTGGATGCCATGGAATCCAACTACGTAGCCATTATCGAAGAGTTGAAAGCGAGGGCTCTTTCCCTTGAGGCTGAGCGTCAAGTTCGGGATGAATTAGTGGATAGGCTTCTCAACACGCTCTACGACTGCATTGAAGTTAGTTCATTAGGGTCCAAGGTTCTGAAGGGAATGTCAAGGAAACTGCAGAACTCAAGAGAGTGATTAGGAAACTCGAAGAAGCCAGCAAGCCGACCAGTTCTTTTATAGTTACTGTAGTAGGTAGGTTTTGAACCCAAGACCTTTGGTTCCTGTATACCACTCCTCTACCGACCAAGCCATAGGGGCTTGGCGCAAGCCGGCCAGTTCCAATGTTTTCCTGGGGGCATGCCCTGAAATCTATATCCTTGCGAGGTTGACATTGAATCATGAACATGGACTAAAGTTAGAACAACCCAAGGCCCAGGGTGTGAGCATCAAATTTTCTAAGGAGGAGGAAGCCAATACGGAAGCAGTAGTTCCAGCATGTGCCATACGACAACTTAGGAATCCAAGGCAAATCACCAGCACTCTATCCCGTACAAGAAGATTTAAGACCTTGGAATAGCTCATCAATATCGGGCAGCCTTTAAGCCAAGTATTCAAGGAGCTTGAAGAATGGGATTCGATGCGACCTCTAATGCTTTGTCCTGGGGTCACACAAATCGGAAAACGAGCGGATCAGTTCTGTCAATACCATCAACTACCAGGTCACGACACCAACAACTGTAGAAAATTGAAGCATAGAATCTAAGATCTCATCAATCAAGGGCTTCGATTCTTAGAACGTGGCAGAATAAGCAGAGCACCCCTACCCAAGCGTCATTAGAGATTGCTATTTTATTCTCTCCATTAATTTTCCTTTCTTGATTAGTTGTTTTTCAACTTTTGTAGTAGTTACTTTTCTTTTATCATTGTCAGTAGTTTTCCTGAGTTTGTAATTTTTAACATTATCTTTTCATTCATTGAATAAAACATGGTTCCATCTTTACAATTTCTATGCATAGCATTATTCATTGATTAAAAAAAATGAGCATTCATGTCTTTCAAAGGATCACGAAATAATCATTTTCTAACAACGGAACATAACGACTTGTTTTTTGTTTCTAAAAGGATGAACATGCCATGCCAAACACCACAACCTATCCCAAAATATCCAAGCAACTCACAAAGCGGTTCCAAGAACACACTTGTAAAAATTGTTGTCCCCCAAATCGATACTGGGGGCAATATCTGAGTTTAGGTTCGTCATCTTTAACCTTTCGTTTAAGCGTGTGAACAAGCCTTCGAGTAAAAATTCACGAGAGTGTCTTGAACGAAAAAACCATGAGTGAACGAGCATGTCATTTTTACACGACTCCGGTGAGACCACATTCAAAGGTAGGGTAAACGGCATAACTCCGACCGAAGGAGATAATTTGCAAATTTACGCTTAGACCTATAAAAAGTAACAAAGAGAGGATACACAACTATCAGGAATGACGAAGCACCTAGGTACATCACCATATAGCCAAAAGCTTGTAAACCCTGACATTAAACCTTAGGCACCCCCATTGAGCCTTTCATATATCCCTTTCCGATATTACATAGCTTCACAAAACAAGCCAACCTGTGATAAATAACCGACCCGATGACTAAAGGAAGCGAGGAACTTGACTCTCAGATGATGTTTTCATCAGTCAAAAGGAGCAACACCGCTACCAACATGACACAACGATCCGTAAATGGTCCCGGAGTGACACAGGATCCAAAGAGCTCATGTAAAAAACAACTCTTACAAAACGAGAACCACAATAACCCTGAAAGAAAAAAGGACACAAGGCAAATCTGAATGGCCTGATAGAAGTCCAAATACAAAGCAATAAGATGAGAGAATGATGCGAAGGATGACTTCAAAAGTCCAAGTCTAGAAGCTCGAAAACGATGTCAACGTAAAGCAGCTAGATGACTTCAAGGCAAGGAAGATAAATCCAAGAGAAGACGCAAGGCGTAGCATTGGTCACCCCTATACTCTCCATAAACTTCAAATATCCTTTCATGGTCCCGTTATCTATCCTCACACCCCATGGGCACGTAATAAGCTTAAAAGCTTCCGACTTGGTAGTTGTGTATCTAATCACACAAGAAACAGATCGAATGCGTAAATCCAACGAATATCGAATTAAATGGTCTAGAAGTTAGGACTATAGGCAAGAAACGAGTGCAAACACCAAACATGTCGAGAGTAGATTAGAAAGCACCACATTAAACATAAGCCTTAATTCTGTGAGAACGAGATTTGTTTCACATGTTTAATCAAAGAAAATATTGGGGGCAATTGATCATCCCGATCGATTTCCATAAGCCCTAAGCTCAGATGGCCTTAAGGAAAAATACTAGGGGCATCTGTTGGTTCCAACAATTGCCACGACAACTCCAATTTAAACCCAATGTTTAAGCGCCACTTACACCACCACCACATAGGTCCATATAAGCATGTACCTCCACATCTTACCACAAAGGCACACATAAGCCCTAACCTTCACACAAGCACTCTCAGGCCCGTCATTAGTCTTACCTCCACAAAGCATCAGGCTCGTCATAATCCTAATCACCATCCAAAATCACCACCCAATCTTAGGCTTATCATAAATCCTGAACACCAGCAAAACTTCTAGGACGACAAAAACCACTACACACTTCCCCCAGCGGCACGTTCATCTTATGAGAAACAAATTATAGATCTAGAATTAGTCAGGAAATAATTATTTCACTTTCCTTTTTAAGTAGAGTTTTTGTAACACCCGGCATGGTGTTGCTCCCACATCGATTGGAGAGGAGAACGAAGTGTCCCTTAAAGGTGCATGGATACCTCTTCCATGTGTGTCACGTTTTGGGGCTAGGAAACCCCAAGAACAAATCTCTGTGGCCTGCGTGCCAAAGCGGACAATATCACACATGTGGGATGATTAGGCTGGACTGTCACATATGGTATCAGAGCTAGACCCAAGTCAGTGTGTCAGTGAGCCCGTGAGGGCACTAGGCTCCCTAAGAGGGGTAGAGTGTAACACCCGGCGTGGTGTTCCTCCCACATCGATTGGAGAGGAGAACGAAATGTGCCTTATAGGTGCATGGATACCTCTTCCTTGTGTGACGCGTTTTGGGGCCAGGAAACCCCAAGAACAAATCTGTGTTGCCTGCATGCCAAAGTGGACAATATCACACATGTGGGCTGATTAGGCTGGGTTGTCACAATTTTTCTCAAGCGTTGCCACGTTTGGCACATTTTCAACAATTTCTTACTTTGTACAATTTTTGGTTTTCACAAGCACTTTAATTTCATTTTGCAATACCCGTGTAAACCTCATCATTTCCAAGTTTGAAACTTTGACAATTTGCTTTTTATCACAATCACAATCATTTGCATAAAACATATTTTGCTTCCTCACATCATCAAACATATTGCATTCTTCAAATAACCTGGTCAAGTAAGATGGATCTTAGTCTCCATAAGCAAGTGAGTTGAATGGATCTCAGTCTCCATAAGCAACTAAGTTAGATGGATCTCAGTCTCCATAAGAAACTAAGTTAGACGGATCTCAATCTCCATAAGCAACTAAGTTAGATGGATTACGGTTTCCATAAGCAACCGAGTTAGATGGATCTCACTCTCCATAAGCAACTGAGTTATACTGATCTCAGTCTCCATAAGCAATTGAGTTAGATGAATCTCGGTCTCCATAAGCAACTAAAATAGACAGATCTCGGTCTCTATAAGCAACCGAGTTAGATTGGTCTCGGTCTCCATAAGCAACCGAGTTTGATGGGTCTCAGTCTCCATAAGCAACCGAGCTAGGATGGGTTTCACTCCCAAACCTTAGGCACACATAAGTCCTGTCACAGAAAATACAACCTCGGGTACCCATAGACCTACCTTACATTCAATCATTTCAGGCACCCAAAAGACCTAACCTACATTCATTCGCTTTAGGCACCCATAAGACCTGCCTTACATTCAATCATTTTAGGCACCTATAAGACCTACCTTGCATTCGTTTACTTTAGGCACCCAGTCCTACTTACCATCAATCATTTCAGGCACCCATAAGCCCTACCACCACAAAAAACATCCAAGGCACACATAAGCCATACCACTCACATTGCACTCATCAAACACAAAACATCAATCTTATTGCATACCTCACCTATTTTCATTCGTCACTAGGAAACCTTCATGCTCAGTTTAGTTCTTTCATTTCCAGGTTCCTGACACCTCAGATGCTCGGTTTAGCTTATTTCATTATTAGCTCAACTCATTCTCCACGTTCTTAGGTAGTTGGCACCTCATAATAGCCTAATAATTTCAAGCTTCACTCTCAGGTAGTTGGCACCTCATAGTAGCCCAATAATTTCAAGTTTCTCTCTTATGTAGTTTGTGCCCCATAATACCCCAATAATTTCAAACTTCTCTTTTAGGTAGTTGGCACCTTATAATAGCCCAACTATCTCTCCTAGGGAGCTAGCACCTCATAATAGCTCAGCACAATCAATAAACTTTCGGTAGAAATTTTGGGGCATCACTCAAGCATCAACTAGTCTTTTCATCTTCATTACAAAGCCTCGTTGATGGGGGGGGGGGGGGGGTAATCTGTTATACCCATAATTTACCCCCCCCGTTGTAGGGTTCCTAAGGCTTTAGTGTTACAAGGGGTACTTTGGTCAAATGATGAAGAATCCTGGTTTGATTAGTGCGTTCCAGAGTGATAGTGATAGCTTAGTCATCTACAAGGACATTTTCGTAATTTTTGAGGCTCCTAAGCCTTCTCGTAAGCTTTCTCTATCCTTCGAAAGGGACTCAAATCAACTCAGGAAGCTGTGAAACTTTAATACATGACATTGTGGAGGGTGATTTTTTGGTATGAGGGGGGGTCTATCTAAATATGGTCTGACTGAGAAGCCTAGATCCTAGAAAATGTCATTTTGTGGAGGGTGAAAACCTGTTATTCTGGCATCCCTCAAATACCTACTCTATCGTCCGTCTTTCCCAGAAAGCTTAAGGGGAATTCCAATGAGCACTACACCCGAATGGGCTCCACGCGGACTTATGCCTCTATAAGACGGAATTGACTAGAGTCGCCACCTAGTTTGACCTATGATAACTATGAAGGAAGATCGGGTTCTAAGAACCATTAATTGACTCTGAGATTGTTGCCTATGGATAGGGACTTATCTGATCATACTAGAGATTTTGTGTGGGTTCGCAGTGGGTTACACCCCTCGGAAGTGGCAATGACCACAACCTTGGATTGGTGCCCGAGGAAACCTCGGTCTCCAATTGTCAGGATTACCTTCTTTCAAAACCTTTTTAGAGAGATTCATTTAAAAAGCCAAGGATATGATTAGGACGGGAAGAGAGAAAGAGAGTGGATGAGGTGAGCTTTTCTACCAAGCTAGCGCTAAGAAGAAGAATTGGTGAACTCGGATGAGTATAGAATGAAGAAGATTGAGTGAATAGACAGGACTAGGAATCTGATGGTTTGAAGCTTGTAGGAACTGAAAAAGGTTTGAGTGTTTTGAGAGGTATGAAGAACGCCTTAGAGTGAGGAGGGATTTTTTTATTGGAACGGGGTCGCACCCTAGATGGGCTGCCTACGTACTCAACTCCCTGTTGAGATCAGACCTTACGTAGTTCAGGGTCTTTGGGATGGTTACGTTTTGTGTGGTAATCGAGGGTTGAGAGTGCACGGGGTTGTTTAGAGGTGAGATGGCTAAGTGTAAAAGGGTATTTGATGGATGTGGGGTCGCACCCTGTGTGGGTTGCCTACGTACTCAATTCCGCATTGAGATCAGACCTTACGTAGTTCACAACATTTGGGTTTTGTAAGTTTTGATGTTTGTGGCGCTTGCGAGATTTAGGAGAATTCATGACTTGGGAAAGTCTAAGTTTGTGAAATGTGGAAGTTTGTGCAGTATGGAGATATTTGAATGTTGTCTGACATTTGAGAGTTTTTAGGGGATGCTCAAATCCTTCAGATATGTTTGATGTGTGGGATGTTATAGTCTGTGAGACGCTCGGGCCTGTAAGACGTTTGAAACCTTAAGATGTCGAAGTCTGTGAGACGCTCGGTCTATGAGACACTCGGGTATGTGAGACGCACAGGTCTATGAGACATTCGCATCATTGGGATGACAAAGTCTGTGAGACACTCGGGTCTGTGAGACATTTGAATGTGCGGGGGTAATTGGATTTTGAGGAGTTTTGAAGCTTTCAAAGAGCTTGAATTCGGAATTTGAGATTTCAGAATTATTTAGGTTTGAAATTAATTTTTGAATTGAATCGAAATCAAATGAATTTCTGAACTGAATTTGAATTGAGATGAATGAGAATTGAATTTGAATTGAGCTGAATTTAGAATTGAATTGAAATTGAGATTGAATTTTGAAAGAATTTGAAATTGAATTGAATTTTGAATTGAAATGAATCAGAATTTTGGATTGATTTGGAATTGGAATAGAATTGAAGTTGAATTGAATGAATTTTGGGTTGGATTAAATTGGAATCGAGATTGAAGAGGGGAAAATTGTCCAGAAGCCTCAAAGAAAGAGCGATAGCCCAGTAGAGCAAAGGGGAAAGGAAAAGGAAGGCCAAGGCAACGACCGGGCGTTCCTGACTAGGAACAGAAGACTCCAATCAGACCGTAAGCAGCGACCGGTCGTTTTCGACCGGTCACCAAAAACCCTAGAACATAGCGTAGAAAGTGACCGATCGCCTGTGACCGGTCACCAAAAGCATCGCTGCGACCGGTCATTTGTGACCGGTCGCCAGGAAGGCGAGATACAGTGTAAGAAACGACCGGTCATCTGTGACCGGTCGGCAAATATGCCAAATATAGTACGAGTAACGACCGGTCGAGTGTGACCGGTCGATAGAAGAGCAGGGCGAGTATAAGTAGCGGTCAATAGTAGGGAAATTAGGATAAGATACTTATGAGATATTTTGTAGGCTTACCAAGATAATTATGTGCTAGGATGGCACATTGTGATAGGTCAGGAAGCCTGTGAGAAACACTATAAATAGGGGTTCAACCCCTCAATAAAGGGTACGCACATACTTGAGAACTCTCACTGTTGCATTGTTGTTACGAATCTCTCCCTCTCTCTTGAGCTCAATTTACTCGGTAACAAGGTAACTTGATAGAACTCCAAGGGCTTGATGATAGATTAGGAACCCAACTAGTGAATTGGACAGAAGATCGTTGGGAACTTAGGGAATTACCATTTCATTTTGGAGCCGTCTATGGGAAATGAACAGCTCAGATCCAGCAACCACGAGTCCATCGATGAGAGTAATAATTTTTGAGAACATACGAAATCGACACATCTGAGATCGGAACTGTGTTTTTGCAGGTTAAGTACGAATATGGCACCCAGAACTAGGAAGAATTTGCAGACCAACGACGGAAGCACTGGACCCAAGACGACCCACGACTCCATTTCCAAGAAGGATTTGGAGGACATGCTGACGAGCCTCACCAGATCCATTGACGAGAAGATCGTGGAAGGAAACGAGCTCCTGCAGCAGGAATTGATGCAGCGAGACGAGGAATTCCAGCGAGAGTGGGAGGAAATGTCGGAGGCGATCGATCTCCTGAAAGGGTACCCGAGGGGAGGCCTTAATCACCATCGAGGAGGAGGAAGAAGATGACTCCATCGATATGAACCTATACCCATTCTCCGAAAAGATCCAAAGAGCCAAGCTCCCGCCCCACTTCGTCGCTCCGGTGATGGAAAAGTACGACGACACTGGAGATCCTGCTCAGCATATTAAGAAGTTCATGTTCGCCATGAACACCCAGGGGATTGGCTCTCTCGCCTTGTGCAACCTATTCCCTGGGACACTTTCCAAGAGGGCACTGAGCTGGATCTCGTCTAGGCCGCCTCAGTCTATCTCCAGCTTCAAGCAGCTGACCGAGGAATTTCAACAGTACTTCACGGCCAGTAAAAAGGTAAAGAGAGAGACGATAGACTCATGGATGTAAAGCAGAAGAAAGGGGAGACCGTGAAGGAGTATAGTGAGCGATTCCACAAACAGGTGGTAGAAATTGACGACATCGATGAAAAGATACTGATCAAAGCCTTTGGTAACGGTTTGGCTCACCCCCGTCTCGCTGGAAAAATAGCTACCAAGGCGTCAAAGTCGCATGGGGAGCTAGCCGAGATGATCCACGACTTCCTCAAGTCAGAAGTTGCGGAGAATAAGGCTAAGGAACTGCTCAACAGCTTTAAAGCTCCTGCCGCGAGTGAGAAGAAGGGAGGCCAGACAGGAGGGGCAATCACGACCGGAAGTTCACACCAAGGGGGAACCCGGTACAAACCTTACTCCAAGACCCAGGCCGCCTAGCGGCAGCAGGCCTCGAGCTCAAGGACCTTCCCGACAGTACAGATAGACCCAGGCAAGTATGCTGCCGCTGTGAGGGAAGGACTCTTGCCCCCACCAAGAAAGCCTAACCCAGGAGAGGTACCGGTAGCCTTTTGTGAATACCACAGGCATCGCAGCCACTGAACTATCAACTGTGCGAACCTCACCAAGGAGCTGAGGTTGATCGAGGAAAACAAGAGGAAAGGAAAGGGAGGCCAATATAGATAACACTCTGGTGGCCAGTCCTCCCGGCCTAAGACAGAAGAGTAGGTCCACCCGGAGTTGGATCATAGCAAGTCCTTCGGGGTAATCACAGGTCTGTAGATCGCTCAGGGTAACTCTCTAGAAAAGAGTGTGAAGTGTTCCTTTAGAAAGGAAGAATCATCTTTGTACCCCGCGGGAGGCTGTAGCTCGTTACTATTCCATAAAAGCTCTTTTTACCGTATATATGAAAATGATAAATGCTAGCATCTCGATAAAAGTTTCTCATATTATAAACTCACAAATAAACAACATTAATAAAGAAAAAAAAGAAAACTAACAAAACTCTCCTTGAGAGCGTTCACAGGACTATTCTCGGAGGTAGGGCCCCTGACCCCCGGTGAAAGGAAAAGACTTGTCCACGAGGTTCACTGAGAACTTCCGGACAAAAAGGTGGCAAAACATCAAAAACTTCCCCAATCTACTTCACCGAGGATGATGAGGACGGAGTCCTGTACCCACATAATGACCCGCTCGTCATAAGAGCTCAGGTAAACGACCGCATGATGGAAGGGATCCTGGCCGATAGCGGAGCAGGTGCAAATGTCATTTCTACTGAGGCGGTAAAGAAGCTTGAGATACCGGAGGATAGGATCAAACCCTATTCGGCCGTGCTGGGGGGTTTTGTGGGAGGAATCTCGGCTAAGTCTACGGGGAGCATTGACTTCACCATTACCCTAGGACAGGGGGATGAGAGGCGCACGGAAAAGCTGACGGCCTTCATTCTTCCCGGACCCTCCGGGTACAATATGTACCTTAGGCAACCAGGGATAAACGCTTTCAGAGCCATATGTAGCACCCACCACCTGAAGATGAAGTACCTGACCAGATCAGGGAAACTCGTTACAGTAAAGGAAGCCAGAAAGTAGCGCGGGTATGCGGTGCGAATCATGGAAGACCTACCAGGAGACGAGACCGTCAAGACCGTGGGATCCGAGAAGGAATTCAAGGGAAAGCTCTCCCTCCCCGACGAGACAACAGGGCGGAATGAGGCTCCCGTGGATCTCCCAAAAGAGGTACCTCTACGAACTGACCCCAGCAAATTCTTTAAAATTGGAAATGCCTTTGACAGCGGAGAACAAACCCATCTAACAAGATTCCTAGAAAAAAGAAGGGCCACGTTCGCCTGGAGCACAGAGGAAATGCCCGGAATAGACCCAAGCGTTATCCAACATAACCTCTATGTGGACCCAGCACACCCGGCAATCCGCCAAAGGAGGAGGGTAATTAGGGCAGAAAGAGACCAAGCCGCTCGGGAAGAAGTCCAGAAACTCCTACAGGCAGGTTTCATCAGGGAGGTGTCATATCCCAAATGGCTGGAAAACGTGGTTATGGTAAAGAAATCTAACGGAAAATGGAGAATGTGCGTAGATTTCACCGATTTAAACAAGGCATGCCCCAAAGATTTTTACCCATTGCCATCAATAAATTGACTGGTCGTCTCATCGGCCCAAAGTTCCGCCTTAAGCTTCCTGGATGCGTTCTCTGGATATAACCAGATAAAGATGAATGAGGAGGACTCCGAAAAAACTTCCTTTGTCACCTCAGCGGGAATCTTCTGCTACAAAGTAATGCCATTTGGATTGAAAAATGCCGGTGCAACCTTCCAAAGGATGATTGATAAAGTATTCCAGGGACAACTCTCAAGAAACGTGGAAGCCTATGTGGACGACATAGTCGTGAGAAGCCTGTCAAAGGAACAGGACATGAAAGACCTGGAAGAGACATTCACCACGCTCGACAAATTTCAGATTAAGCTGAACCCAGAGAAATGTGTATTCGGGGTAACCAAGGGGAAATTCCTTGGTTTCATCGTTGGGCAACAAGGAATAGAGATGGATCCGGAAAAGAGCCAGATGATTCTCTACCTCAGCCCTCCCAGAAGTATCAAGGACGTCCAAGCCCTCAACGGGTGACTCACGGCCTTAAGTAGATTCTGTTTGAAACTACAGGAAAAGACAATCCCGTTCTTCAACATATTAAGGAAGAACAATAAGTTCCAGTGGGGGCAAGAATGCAAAGAGGCCTTCGAGAAAATCAAAGAAATGCTCCGAGAACTACCCAAGCTAGGGGTCCCAGCACCCGGCCAAGACCTATACCTCTACCTATTCGCATCAGAATGGGCGGTAGCGGCAGTCTTGATCGTGGAAGATGAAAAGAAGGAAATTTCCGTCTACTACACTGGGAAGATCCTGACCCCTGTAGAAAGATGCTACACCAACATCGAAAAAATCCTTTTCACTCTAGTGGTGGCATCCCGGAAGCTACGGCCGTATTTCCAATCACATCGAATCTTCGTAAGAACCAACTGGCCGTTAAAGCAGATAACAAATAATCCAAACGCGTCAGGGCGCATGGTAAGCTGGACAGTCGAACTCACCCAGTACGAAACCCACTTCCTACCGCAGACGGCGATCAAAGCATAGGCTTTAGCAAACTTTATAACAGAGACCAGCTTCGACCAAGAAGAAGGAAAGCCGCTCACTCCCTTCATCATCTAGGTGGACGGGGCCCGGTGCAAGACAGGAGCAGGGGCAAGGATTGTAGTCCAAACTCTCGACGGGTGAGACCTCAACTATGCTTTCTAGTTGGAATTCGAAGTAACAAACAACGAGGTCGAGTACGAAGCTCTCATTCAAGGCCTGGAGGTTGCCATTGTCCTAGGTGCAACGGACGTAGAGGTATACTCAGACTCCATGCTGGTCACCCGGTAAAATGACAACATATATGAGGTGAAGGAAGAGAAACTCTGGAAGTACTTACTTAGAGTTCAAGAGCTAAAAGCAAGCTTCTCAAGATGCGAGCTGAAGTACCTCCCCTAAGCAAAGAACACCGAGGCAGACGCGCTAGCAAAGTTAGCAAGCATGGCCGAAAGGGTACCGAGCAAGGTATGGTTAGAAACCAAGACCAATCCAAGCGTCGACGAAGCCCAAGTCTTGACGACTAAACCTCTCGTACCCGAGGAATCATGGATGACCCCGATCGGGGAATACATCCTTGAAGGAAAGTTGCCCCCGGAGGATAAAGAGGCTAGGACCGTTAAGAGACGAGCGGCATCATTCTTCTTCGAGGAAGGGCACCTCTACAAAAGATCGTTTGCAAGACCCGCCCTTAGATGCGTCACGAACGAGGAGGGAAGCGAACTTATAAGGGAGGTACATGAGGGGGTTTGCGGAAACCACCAAGGGGAGAGGGCCACGGCCCACAAGATCATGAGGCTCGGTTACTACTGGCCATAAATACAAGACCACTGCAAGGAGTACATCCGGAAATGCGCCAGATGCCAAGAACACGGTAGTAGGATACATAACCCCCCGGCCGTGCAGAAGGCCATACTATCCCTGGTACCATTCACAATGTGGGGGCTGGACATCATTGGCCCGTTCCCGGAAGCATCTCCCGGGAGGTTCAAGTTCGCATATGTGGCCATCGATTACTTCACAAAATGGGTTGAAGCAATGCCAACCCTATCCATCACGTCTAAAAGGTCGCAAGAATTCGTGTGGAAGCATATTGTGTGTAGGTTTGGGTTGCCAAGAACCATAATAACTGACAACGGGACACAATTTAATTGTGACAGTTTCCAGGAATTTTGTGAGCAGTGGAAGATAGAGATAAGGTTCGCGTCGGTAGCACATCCCCAGGCCAATGGGCAGGTCGAAAAACGCAAACGGGCAGATCATAAAAGCTCTGAAAAGAAAGTTAGGAGGCAAAAAGGGAAATTGGGCCAAACTGTTACACCAAACCCTATGGTCCTATCGAACGACGGAAAAAGGACCGACCAGAGAAACACCCTTCAGATTAACGTATGGCTTGGAGGTAGTCGTTTCAGCTGAGATCATGATCACATCAATCCACTGGGAATCCTATGACGAGCGGCTCAACAGTGAAGGAATAAAGGACAACCTAGACCTGCTCGAAGAAAGAAGAGCCGTTGCAGCCGCACGAATGGTAAAAGACAAAAGGAAGGTGGAGAAATATTTCAACCGCAAGGTCAGGGAACGGAGCTTCGTCCCTGGCGAACTGGTACTGAGAGAAGTTAAGCAACCCTAGAAGCTCAATCCTCAGTGGGAGGGTCCTTATATTGTCCATCAAAGGGTTGGGCGAGCCTTATATCACCTAAAGAATGTCGAGGGATACGAGTTGCCCCATTCTTGGCACGCAGAATGCCTCAAGAAATTTTATGTGTGAAAATTGATGTAATGCTTTGCAAACGTCAATAAAATGGGGTTATTTTTAAGGATCCATGCATTGAAAGAAAGACCCGGGCTATGTCCCGGCCATGAAAGAAAGACCCGGGCTATGTCCCGGCCATGAAAGAAAGACCCGGGCTATGTCCCGGCCATGAAAGAAAGACCCGGGCTATGTCTCGGCGGCTATGAAGGCCCCAAAAACAAAAAGAAACACCCGGGCCACGCCCTACAGGATGCAATGCCCAGAAAATCTTGTCACGAGTTGTCACACTCGAACAAGAACAAAAACGAAAAAAACCCACCTCCGGAAACACGAGGAGCTCTGGTCGCCTGTAATGGGTGAATCATTAGGTGTGGGACGCCACACCATACCTTAGTCGGAACCCCCTTGAAACTCTTTCTCCCTCTTAGGAGAAAACGAAAAGAAAGGGGAACGACCGTAAGTACCATCGTTTGGCTATCAAAAGCAAGGATAGGGAAAAGACAGATAGGAACGACCGGTCACTGAGTGTGACCGGTCGCATCCTTAAAATGGGAACGACCGGTCATTGAGCGTGACCGGACGCATCCTTAAAATGGGAACGACCGGTCACTGAGCACGACCGGTCGCATCCTTAAAATAGAAACGACCGGTCACTGAGTACAACCGGTCGCATGCTTAAAATAGAAATGACCGGTCGTCAAGCGCGACCGGTCACGAAATAGAGGCAACGCTAACCAACGAAACAACTGTCAATAAACTTCATTAACCATTAAAAAGTATGTACATCCAAGATCAAAAAAAAGGGGAAAAGAGAAGATAAAGAAACTATGGCCTATCTAAGCCTCCTTTGCAGAATCCAGATTCATGGCATCGGCCTCCTGTACAGTCTGCTGCTCACCAGGCTGAAGAACACTCTCTGAGGACCTGGACTTCCCAACAGAGGACCGAAGACCCACACCACCCTGAGGCGCGATGCTCCCAAGAGGAAGAAAAGATGCCTGGCCAGGAGCAAAGCACGTCTCCCCGGGAAGACACCTAAACTTCTCGAGCACCTCGTGAAAGGAAGTCTTCTACGCAACTTCCTTGAAGTCCAATTCCCGATAGAGGCCGTTGTCCACGACCTCGCCCTTGCTCGTGAAGAACCTCGAGACAATTTGGCGGCACGACTTAACCATCCTCCCGTATTGAGAGGTGAAGGATTCTTTCAGGTGGGCGAGCTTCGTACTCTGCTGCTACAAGTCTTCCCGCACCTTCCGAGAATAAGCCTCAAGGCCAGTCACCTGCTGCTCCAGGGTTAAAGCGTAAGCCCGGTACCGGTCACGATTAGCGTTCGCGATAATCAACTCCTCTTCAAGGTCATCGATCCGCAGGTTTAACTTCTCCAACCCTTCCACGGAGTTCTTAGGCCTCGAGCCTAAGTAAGAAAGAAAGGGGGAAGAAAAACTTTTATCAGGGGGAACGAGAAGAGCCACAAAGGACAATTGGGAAAGTACAAATTACCTCTCATGGCCAGCTCGGAGTTTTCAAGCCGTAGCCGAGCCAATTCCTCTTCCAATGTTTTCATCTTTTTTTCGGAGGAAAGCCGCTGCTTCGTAGAGGCCGCGAGCTCACTGGATAGCTTGCGAAGCTCAGCAGATAGCCTCTCCTTTTTGGAAGCTAGGCCCTCGCCCTCACAGACCACCTCCGCCGCCTTTGCCTCGGAGGACGACAGCTCCCTTTTAAGAAGAGCATTCGCCTCGGAAGCAGACCGGAGCTCTTGCGCGAGCTTAGCCTTGTCCTCAACAAGCAGCACTTTCTCTTGCGCTAAAGCGGCCTTCTTGGCACGAAGACTCTCCACCTCTTGGCCGTGAGAAGCCCGAGCCTGCCCCACCATGGACTCCAAATCAGAAAAAACACGCAACCGGGCGTCAGCAAACTCACTTTGTACCTTTTTTTGGGAGGCAATCTCCGTCTCCAGCGGCCGGATCTGACCCTTGAGGGAGAAGTTTTCCTCTCGCAGCTTCTTCAACTGCTCCTCGTAATCATCGCTCCGCCTTGTGCACATTCGGTGAGCATCTTCCAGCTCCTTCACAGTCGCGGTCTGTTCATGCACCCTCCTGGTAATCTCGTCCTGAACGGTGTCGACGAAGATGCTGTTAGAAGACCGCTCTATCCTCAATTCCTCTTGGGCGTTGCGGGCCCGGCATTCCTCGAGGGTGAACCTTTGAGCGGAGAGCCCGTGTGTGCACGTCCACACTTTGAGAAAAAGCCACCGTCTATACAAAAAGAAGTGATGAACATGAAAAGATTAAAAGGAGTGTGCAACACCAGAATTAAAACCAAAGCAAGCCACTCACCCGGTAAATCCCCTGCCACATGAAGTCGAGCGAGTTGTCTAGTGGGAAAGAGTGGCGCATGATGGCGTCCGCTCCACCTTCCCCAATCCTTAGCCTCTCTTTGGCCGCGGTCACGGTCTTCATAGGGGCGAAGAGACCGTCAAGAACACCGGACCTGCGGATCACCTCTTTCCACAGCTCGAAGTAGGAAGGCGACTCCGTCACGGGCAGTAAAGGAAGAGGCTGGCCGCGGTGATAGAACCACCCCTCCTTTTCAAACAGCCCGCAGAAGGAATCGCTGGCAGACGGAGGAGGTGAGGACGACGAGGCGGCATTAGTATCCTCCTTCGCCTTTGTGCGCAGTTCCGGGTCATCAGGCACAGCCCGGTACTCCATGCCGTCAGTAGCTCCAACTCTCTTAGCAGTGCCCGGCGCGGCGCCCGCCCTGCGACCACTTGTGAAGCCCCAGGCCCAGAGGGGATAGCCTCCTTTGGAGGATCCTGTTCAGCAGCGGTACCCGTGGCATCCGACCCCTCGATGTGTATGATTTTGGAGGGCTTCACCCTCTTGGCAGCATGCTTCACTCTACCGGTAGCCTTCGAAGCAAGGGCCTTCCAACGGTGCTGAGTGAAGGTTGGTTGGCCGGGCGCCACGCCCGCGCCAGGCTGGCCCACATCCATCCTCTCCTCGGCCCCAGAATTCCCGGCCTCGGGAGCTGCAAAACAGCAAAACGCACACATGAGTAAATAACCTCAAAAACGAAGAAAGGCATCAAGAGAAAGCAGCCTACCGAAAGAAATAACTAAAAGGGGATGAGGAAATAAAAACGACAGGGCCAGAACAGCAAAGATACAAAGGTCGAGACTGCACACGCAAGCTCTCTCTCTCCCCACGGACTAAGATTGAGATCTAACCCAGGCGTGAGAGGGAGAAACACCCGACGGCCGGAACCCGGACTAGTATACCAAGTACCTGGTTGATTAGCAATATCAGGTGACCGGGTCTCCGGTGTCCTTGGAGACCCCTCTTCTCTGACTCTTTCCTGCTTCTGTTTCTTCGCTGAGTGTTCAACTTCTTTTCCAGGCCTCTTCTTGCCAGCAGGTACTGCCTCCTCTTCGCGAAGAGCCGCTTTCTCCGCGACATCCAGGGTGGCGTAGTAATCCACCTTTTTGTCCCCGTCTTGAAGGAGACCAGCTGCCAACTGTAGAAGGGGCCCACCTTTGCCCCGAGTTGAGGAAAATCTGTGACAAAAAGAAAAGTGTGAGTAACACAAGAAGCCGAGGCAAAGCCAAAATGATTAAGAAACAGAGGACGAAGTTCTTACTCTCGGAGTGCGAAGCGCGGCCAGACACACGTTGGTAAAAAACTTCTCCACA
>CM041776.1:159850585-160036393 GCA_023374045.1 Limonium bicolor | reverse complement strand
AAACTCCACTCCAGCGCCAGCGAATGCAGCTCTTCTTTTCTTCAACTGTAATCTATTTTAATGGCTGTCGTATTTACGACGTCCGTTTGTATAATTATGTCTGAGTAAAAACCTTAGCTCCCAGGTTGAGAAGTAAGCTTATTTTACTAAACTGTGTTACGTAGACTTTCTAATATAATCTGTTCAAGCAATATTTTGATTCTCCTCCTTAATGCGCTTTAATATTTAGGCCATTTATTAAAGTGATATTTGTAGGTTCTTGTCAAAATGCAGTGCTGAGACAAGATTCTAGACAAGAGAAGTCAAAACAGGTCAACGACTAGAAGTGAGTTTTCACCTATAGGTTAACCAGTCTCCAATAGGAATTGTTAATAATGCGATTAATTTATTAATAACTTGAACAAGGTATTGCGCTTGTTATTTAAATTAATCAGGGTTTATTAGACAGGGAACGGTCAATAAACTAATTAAGGTTCTTGAGGTTATTGCTTAAGTGGGGAAGTCTACAATAATATAATTGAGTAAAATAGGTGAGCAAAACAACCCGGGATGCTTCTTTAAAAACAAAAGAGTTTCATAACTGCTAATATTAATCTGTTTTAATTAATTGTTCTTTTTACTGTTTTGATTACACTGAGTTCTAAACCACAATTTCTCTCAAAAAAAATGATAAGTTTCTGTTCAGTAATCTAATTAGAATTCTCAATTAAAATTGCACTATCAGTTAAACCACAGCAAGGTCCCCAAGAGTTCGACACCCCACAAATCCACTATCCCGCAAAACGACTAGGTACACTGCCTAGGTTGAAGAAGTAGTCGCATATTTCTACAACAAGTTTTTGGCGCCGTTGCCGGGGACCTCCGGCACGGTTAACTGACAGTTCTTAATTTTATTGAGTTTACTATCGGACTATCGGACTTCGGACATCTAACTACGGACATCGGACTTTGGACTACTAACTTCTAACTTCTTAATATTATTGTCATATATATTGTTATTTCTTTCCATTGTCCTTAATATTCTGTACAGTATTTATTACCTTAAAATTTCCAGTACAGTATTTATTACCTTAAAATTTCTGTCCTTAACTACTAACTTAAAATTTCTGTCATTAATTTCCATTGTCTCTAACTACTAACTTATAATTTTTTGTCCTTAACATTTCATTTCCATTGTCCTTAACTCTTAATTTCCATTGTCTCTGACTCTTAATTTCCATTGTCCTTAACTCTCAATTCCATTGTCTCTAACTTATAATTTCCAGTATACTAACTACTAACATTAACACTTTAGTTGTTCCTATATATGCGTCGTACTCGATCTGCAGACAGTCCTCAAAACGAATTTGAGCCTGAGATTGAAAGATATCTTCACAGAGAAAGACGACAACAACGTGTAGAGATGGCAGCTCGACAAACTCTTTGCCAATACCAGCAACCATCAGTTGAAGGGAGGCCTTCTGCTATTGTCCTCCCTCAGGTCACTCAGGCTGAACTAGACGCCTGGCAATTCAAAACCAGTTTCATTACCACACTCTACCACCAGGGCCAATACAGCGGGCTAGATTCAGATGATGCTCCACACCACATATCTGCATTTCTTGATTTTTGTAACACTTTCAACAAATCAGGAAGTCTGAACGAACGCATTCGTCTGCAATTGTTCCCCTATTCATTGAAAGATGGCGCCTCCAGGTGGTTGAGAAGCTTACAACCCAGTAGTATCCACAGTTGGGCTGAGTTAGCAAACAAATTTCTGGCGAAATATTATCCCCGTCCAAAACAAGGGAGAAAATTGCTGAAATCACCAACTTCTGTCAAGAACCAGGTGAATCTCTCTATGATTCGTGGGATAGATTCAAAGAATTACAGATATTATGTCCACACCACGGTATGAGTAGCCAGGAGCTTGTTTTATCATTCTTTAGAGGCTTGAATGATTCTAACAAATTGTTGCTAAGTCCTCATCTGGAGGAAATTTCATGAAAATGACCGGAGAAGAAGCAGTTGATCTACTGGACCAGATGACCGCCAGCACCAGACAATGGTGTAAAAACAAGGGGAGAGGTGAAGTTAAAAAAGAAACCGGTATCTACAGTATTCCCCGCAGGATCATGTGTCTGCTCAACTAGCTGCACTCACAAAAGTTGTGGAAAAACTAACGCTTAGTCAACCACAACAAAAAGCTGCAAAGGCAGTGGCCACTTCTCCATATCTGACTCCCTGTTGCGAAAACTGTGGAGGAGCTCATGAAACCACCAACTGCGATGGTTCAGGTTGCAACAGAACCCTTGAAGAGGTAAGTTTAATTAACAACAGACCAGGGGTTCCTTATCAAAACTCATACAACCAAAACAATTGGAGGAGCAACCAACAACCATGGAGGAATTATGAGCCCCAGACGAGCAACAAGGATTCAACCAGACAAGCAACCAAGGTTTTAACCAAAACCGACAACCGCAGTACAACCGACAACAGGAACAGCCAACCAACTCACAAGGAGACATTGACGAGTTAAAAGGCATGATGAATCAGCTTCTGAAACAAGGTCAGACGATGAATTCAAAATTTTCTGAGATAGAGGCCAAAGTTGCTGATCAGGCTACCATAACCACGAATTTGGAAAGACAGATAGGTCAGATTTCCCAACAGTTGGCTCAAAGACCAGCAGGGTCACTCCCAAGCCAGACGGATCCAAATCCCAGGGAGCATGCAAAATCAATAACCCTAAGGAGCGGGAAAGAGCTGGTATCCACTGCCCCTGAAACTGAGGAGAAATCTGATCAACAAAAATCTGACAAAGTAGACGTAACAATTTCCAAGGAGAAGGAGTCTCCTGAATCCCTTACTCTTAAACCGTCACAGGTTTCATATGATATTCCAATCCCATTTCCTGACAGACTAAAGAAAAAGAATTTGGACGACCAATTTGGAAAATTTCTTAACATTTTTAAGAAATTAACTATTAATATTCCTTTTTCTGATGCCTTAACGCAAATGCCTATTTATGCAAAATTTATGAAAGATATCTTGTCTAACAGGCGATCTTTACAGGAAAATGACACGGTGTGAAACTAACTGAAAGAGTTTTGCAGTACTTTAAAAAGCTACCACCGAAGTTAGGAGATCCAGGTCTCCCTATCATTCCTTGCGCAATTGAAGACATAAATTGTGGTAACGGGTTATGCGATTTAGGCGCAAGTATTAACTTAATGCCTTTATCTATATTCAAGAAATTAGGCATGGGTCAATGCTCTCCTACTCCTGTTCAGCTCCAACTAGCTGATCGTTCCATAATTCACCCCGAAGGAAAAATTGAAGATTTAGTGGTTTCTGTTGGCAAGTTTATTTTCCCCGCTGATTTCATTGTTATAGACATTGAGGAAGATAAAGATGTCCCACTAATCTTAGGTAGACCTTTTATGAGAACTGCGAGAACTTTAATTGATGTTGAAGGAGGAAAATTATTTTAAGGCTTCATGATGAGCAGGTAGTTTTTGACATGACCAGGAACATGAAGCATCCTTCTGTTACACAAAACTGTTTTTCTATTGACACTATTGACTCTTTAGTACAGGAGACATTCCTCAGCAGAGACGAAGAAACAATTCTGGAAAGATGTCTTATGGCATCTTGTGAAGCTGAGGACGAAAATCCCGATATTGCTTTCATGGCTGAAGAGTTAAACAAACATAAGCCATATTTCCAATCCTACCGACCAAAATTCGAGCCAGTAGAACGAAACGCAGACAGACCCAAGCCATCCATCGAAAAAGCACCTACAGTCGAAATGAAACCTCTTCCTCCTCATTTAAAATACGCCTTTCTAACAAAGCCATCTGATCTACCAGTTATATTTCTTCTAAATTGACAGATGTGCAGGAGGAGGAACTTTTAGGGGTGCTACGCCGTCATAAAACCGCTATCGGTTGGTCAATAGCGGATATAAAGGAATAAGCCCATCTCTGTGCTCTCATCGAATTTACATGGAAGATGATTTCAGGGCTTTAGCACAACCACAGAGGCGTCTCAACCCTGTTCTTAAGGAGGTGGTCAAAAAAGAGGTAATAAAACTACTTGACGCTGGCATTATCTATCCAATTTCAGATAGCAAATGGGTAAGCCCAGTGCAGGTGGTACCCAAGAAGGGCGGAATAACTGTAGTTCCCAACGAGAAAGGTGAGTTGATTCCTCAACGCACCACTACCGGTTGGAGAGTCTGTATAGACTACAGGAAATTGAATACCGCCACACGTAAGGATCACTTTCCCTTACCTTTTATTGACCAAATGCTGGAAAGGTTAGCAGGTCAGGACTATTATTGTTTTCTAGATGGCTATTCCGGATACTTTCAGATCCCAATTGCTCCAGAAGACCAGGATAAAACTACTTTTACCTGTCCTTATGGAACATACGCTTATAAAAGAATGCCATTTGGATTATGTAATGCACCAGCTACTTTTCAACGGTGCATGATGGCTATTTTCTCTGATTACATTGAAAAATGTATAGAAGTCTTTATGGATGACTTCTCTGTTTTTGGTTCGACATTTGATACTTGCCTGGAGAATCTTGATCTTATTTTGGCCAGGTGTGAAGACACTAATCTAGTCCTGAACTGGGAGAAATGTCACTTCATGGTTCGTGAAGGGATCGTGCTAGGACATAACGTGTCTTCCAAAGGTATTGAGGTGGACCGAGCTAAAATTGAGGTAATAGAAAACTTCCCCCTCCTACTACTGTCAGAGGTATCCGAAGTTTTCTTGGACATGCAGGTTTTACAGACGATTCATTAAAAACTTTTCCAAGATTTCTAAGCCTCTCTGCACTTTACTGACAAAAGATGCTAAATTTCATTTTTCTGATGAATGTTTAGCAGCTTTTAATTTGTTGAAAGAAAAACTTGTCTCTGCTCCTATTGTTGTATCACCCGATGGTCACAGCCCTTTGAAATTATGTGTGACGCCAGTGATTATGCGGTGGGCGCGTTTTGTGCCAGAAATTAGATAAGGTTCTGAGAGTAATTTATTATGCAAGCCGCACTTTAAATGATGCTCAGAAAAATTATGCCACCACCGAAAAAGAATTACTGGCAGTCGTCTTCGCTTTGGATAAATTCCGTTCATATTTATTGGGTAGTAAGGTCATTATTCATACTGATCATTCTGCTCTCAAGTATTTATTTGCCAAAGCAGATGCAAAACCCAGGTTGATAAGATGGATACTTCTCTTACAAGAATTCGACATAGAGATAAGGGATAAGAGAGGTATCCAGAATGTTGTGGCTGACCACTTGTCCAGAATGGAGGGACCAGAGACGAGAGACCCATCAATGAATTTTTCCCGGACGAGGCAGTTTTCACAATTCAAACGGCAAAAGATCCTTGGTTTGCCGACATTGCAAATTATCTGGCTACAAAGATCATCCCAGCTGATATGACTTATCAGCAGAGAAAAGGTTCTTTTCTATTGTCAAACATTATTTATGGGATGATCCATTTCTTTTCAAAATATGTGCAGATGGTATTATCAGGAGATGTGTCCCAGAGACAGAAATCAGAAACATTCTTCTCCATTGCCATTCTAGAGAAACCGGCGGACATCACGGTGCAACCCGTACAGCTGCAAAGGTACTTGAATCCGGTTTCTATTGGAACACCCTTCACAAAGACTGTCATGCCTTTGTATCTACTTGTGATCGGTGTCAAAGGCAAGGTAATATTTCTCGCCGTAATGAACTACCCTTGAACAATATGCTAGAGGTCGAATTATTTGATGTTTGGGGGATTGATTTTATGGGACCCTTCCCAAATTCTTTTGGAAATTTGTACATCTTAGTAGCAGTAGATTATGTTTCTAAATGGGCGGAAGCCCTTGCTTGCTCTACTAATGATGGTAAAGTTGTGATGAAGTTCATAAAGAAGAACATTTTCAGTCGATTCGGTGTTCCAAGAGCAATAATCAGTGATGGTGGTTCTCATTTCTGCAATCGCCAATTTGATGCTCTCCTGAAAAAATATGGAGTCTGCCATAAGGTTGCTCTACCTTACCATCCTCAAACGAATGGTCAGGCAGAGATAACAAATAGAGAGCTAAAATGGATTCTGCAGAAGACGGTGGGCTCTTCTCGAAAGGATTGGTCCATTAAATTGGATGATGCACTCTGGGCATACCGTACCGCCTTCAAAACACCTATCGGCGTGTCTCCCTACAAACTGGTTTTTGGGAAGGCATGTCACCTGCCTGTGGAATTAGAGCATAAATCTTATTGGGCTCTAAAGGTGTTGAACTTCGATCTACAAAAAGCGGTGAAAGTGAAAGAAGAAGAAAGTCCAGTTGACAGAACTGGAAGAACTAAGGTACAACTCGTATGAAAATGCAGTGATTTATAAGGAGAAGACCAAGCGTTGGCACGATAAGATGATTGCCAAGCGAGACTTCAAAGTGGGAGATTATGTCCTCCTTTATAATTCCCGACTAAAGTTCTTCCCAGGTAAGTTAAAATCCTTCTGGTCTGGACCATTTAAAATAATATCTACCTCCCCTATGGAGCGGGGTGGAATTGGACAATAAGAAGGGTGGATCATTTAAAGTCAATGGAGCGCGAATAAAATTGTATATGGGGAACACGTTGGATAACGGAGAAGCTTCTGCGCTTCTCTTCAAAGAACCAGTTACAACTTAAATCATGAGGTACGGTCTAGCCAAAGACCTTAAAGATGGGCAGCTTGGTAGGAGGCACCCTACTATCTATCTTTTTAATCTGTATTGTATTTATATTCTGTATTTTATTTATGCAAAAAAAAAAGAGTGAAATAAAAAGAAAGAAGAGAGAACGAGGAGATTAACTTGAGTTCTTCTGGCTGTTTAGAATATTTCTTCCAGGTAAATATTACGTCATTCTACAGCTGAACTCAAGTGTGGGGGAGCTACTCTACATATTCTGGATGAAATCAGGGGAGTACACTATCCATACCTTGCTCTTTAAATTTAAATATCTCTTATTACCATGCTTTTTGATCATTACCCAGATAATTTGCATGCCCTGTTTTTTAATTCTTTATATGCAATGAGGGCATTGCTTTGGTTCAAGTGTGGGGGAGAGATAATAATCAAAAGCTTGCTCTTAAGTTTTCTTTTTCGACACTGTGTTTAAATTTGTTAAGTGATTAATAATCAAAGAATGAGCCATAGAGGGAGATAGTGGTAATGCTGGTATTAACAGGTTTAAAGGGTAAAAAAAAAAAAACACTCTGCTCCTTACTTAAAAATTCTGAGGAAAATTATCATTTGAATTTTGTTTTTGACTTTGAGCCTGGATTTGATTTGGAAAGAAATGATGGAAAAAGAACAAGGCAAGGTACTCCTCTGATCCAAACAGGCATATTCTGATCCTAAACAGGCCTCGTCCACTCGGTTATTAAGTTCTTAGGGGTGCTTTATCACCCGGCTACCTAAGGTACTCGGTATCTGGGATAGTAGACCCAATACTGCTACAAGGGTGGAGAGAAAAGTCTGAGGTGAAAGAAAAATGAACTTCAAAATTGAAGTATCAGTGCATTCGGTACTAAAAAAAAAAAAAAAAAAACGTCATTAAGGATCAAGAGTATGTGGCATTGAAAGGTATAATGGAATAAGATTTTACTTCATGCCCCTTGTCGTTCAAGGAAATGTGAAAGAAAATGGTGGATTGGCTCAGGGTTAAAAGCAGAATTCTCATGGTACTGCTTCTCTTTCTTTTAAAGGACTACAGAGTTATTCTCAGAATAGAGAAATATATCTAGTAAAATTATTGTTATTAGTACCCTTTAAAAACTGAGAAAGATTGGCAATTACCTCTTCTGTGCTCTCCTTACTTGATTATTGTCTGTTTAACTTGTTTAAACATTATGTCAGAAAGATTTGCTTGAGGACAAGCAAAAGATAAGTGTGGGGGAGTTTGATAAGTGAGAAATACATAGACATTAAGGGTTTAATTTACCTTATACTTGTGCACTTTCAGGATAATATTTCTCACTTATCGTATGTTTTTCCTAAGATTTATGTCTTGATATGGATGGACTGATATTTTATGTGTTAAATGTAGGAAAAAGCCATGTTAATGGATAGATAATCTCATGAGCTTTCCAACGCAACAGACGGCGAGTCAAACGGACTTATAACGAAGAATCTGGAGCCAATTGAAGATTAGACTACACTCGTGTATATATATAAATACAACCGCCCACCAACATACACGTCCGCCTGGTTAAGGCGCGGACAACACACAGGCGTCCGCCTCGCGGACAAGGCAGAGACTACCGCCTGATAAGTCGCGGACAACAAATGTGTGACCGCGAGGCGGACACATGTGAGACGACCGCCTGATAAGTCGCGGACAACAAATGTGTGACCGCGAGGCGGACACATGTGAGACTACCGCCTAATAAGTCGCGGACAACAAATGTGTGACCGCGAGGCGGACACATGTGAGACAGGCGGACATTTATAATCTGCGCGACTGTCTTCTCCAATTCTTCCGATTCTTCCGAGTCTTCCGACGTTATCTATCTACTCCCTTCACCATATCAGGCGCCTACCGTAAAATCCTCACGCGGCTGTCTGCAATCAATGCCCACTCAATCAATCTCCTTCCAGATCTGCCTCGAACGTTCTTCTTCCTCTCCTCTATATAAAGACTGCTACTGCATCAGAAAAACCTGCGCACAATTGCCCCAAGCTTACTCTCTGCAATACTCACGTTCTCTCCCAAAATCACACTGCTTCCACAGAAAACTCCACTCCAGCGCCAGCGAATGCAGCTCTTCCTTTTCTTCAACTGTAATTATTTTAATGGCTGTCGTATTTACGACGTCGTTTTATAATTATGTCTGAGTAAAAACCTTAGCTCCCGGGTTGAAAGTAAGCTTATTTTACTAAACTGTGTTACGTAGACTTTCTAATATAATTGTTCAAGCAATATTTTGATTCTCCTCCTTAATGCGCTTTAATATTTAGGCCATTTATTAAAGTGATATTTGTAGTTCTTGTCAAAATGCAGTGCTGAGCAAGATTCTAGACAAGAGAAGTCAAAACAGGTCAACGACTAGAAGTGAGTTTTCACCTATAGGTTAACCAGTCTCCAATAGGAATTATTAATAATGCGATTAATTTATTAATAACTTGAACAAGGTATTGCGCTTGTTATTTAAATTAATCAGGGTTTATTAGACAGGGAACGGTCAATAAACTAATTAAGGTTCTTGAGTTTATTGCTAAAGTGGGAAGTCTACAATAATATAATTGAGTAAAATAGGTGAGCAAACAACCCGGGATGCTTCTTTAAAAACAAAAGAGTTTCATAACTGCTAATATTAATCTGTTTTAATTAATTGTTCTTTTCTACTGTTTTATTTACATTAAGTTCTGAACCACAATTTCTCTCAAAAAAATGATAAGTTTCTGTTCAGTGGTCTAAATAGGAATTCTCAGTTAAATTTCACTTCCAGTTAAACCACAGCAAGGTCCCCAAGAGTTCGACACCCCACAATTCCACTATCCCGCAAAACGACTAGGTACACTGCCTAGGTTGAAGAAGTAGTCGCATATTTCTACAACAATCATGAAGTATTTTACTTCAATGCAGTTAATTTACTCATAACCAGGTTCGGTTCTAACCTCTGAGGCTTCAAGGTGTTTATGATTAGCCATTTACTCACATTTGCTTGGTATACTTAACCTTTGAATTACGGTCCACAAGCTTCTGCTGCGTAACCTGATAACTAGAGCTTAATCCGCCCTTTTGGTATTCCCAATGTATTATTTACTCCCTTTAATCCCTTTTTGTCTTGGGAATAAGGGTTTCTTAATCGTCGCTTGGTATCTCTTACCGTATGCGAATTCGATGAGTTATAGATTTTCTCTCCAATTCTCTGGAAATGTATTTCTTATAACACTGTATACCTTTGTGATTATTCACTTACTTTTCCCGACTTGTTGTCGGTTAAGGTCAAGCTACTACTAAGCATGTAGTGCTTCCTCATTTAATAATGACTTCTGAATCATGTTTGTTTATTTGTTTTTGTACAAGAATTCCTCATTCGTACTACTCTGCCTTTACCATTCATCGGTCCTGGGACCTGTGGGTTATGGCCCACATTCTTTGTGCATCTTTGACCAACGACCGCACGGTTATCTCTCTAGATTCTCACTCAACAGGCTTCGTTGACATCTCTCCGTTCCTGGCTCTCCCACTCGATCATTACCGCACAAGTGTAATACCAAAACACTCAGTCATACAGAGTGCAGAAGCGTAAACCCTTGACAGTAAATATCTCATGAGATAGGAATGAACATATCTCCTTTACCACATTTCCTCATCAGCTTCGTATCATTATCTGATTACACTCTTACAATGGTCGCTTGCTGCGTACCATGTTCCTACTCATTTTCATGGCATCCGCTACTACCTTAGCTTCCGCTCAGGTGTTCTCGCCATTTACACTATGGCTTGCCATTCACTTGGCTCAACAAATACGCTATTCTTTTAAATCTCTCTACGCTTCTTGCGCATTGCTTACTCTGCGTTTCACATTGCACACGTACTGTGTGTACTTCTCAACCGATTGCTCTCTCGGTTTCCTTCCACCGCTATCAAAGCCTTTCCACATACTATTTGTTTTCATTTACTCCTTGGCAATATACACATGTTCAAGTATCACTACGCCGCACTAGCGGTTTCACATAACATACTTAGGTGGTAGCCTTTCTCTGGAGGATTCACGCAATTGCCGCTCCATAGGCCCCACAGTAACGAGGGGTATTCCCGCTGTAAGGTAGTGGTTCATTCTCCACTATTTCTCTTATGCCTTTCTGCATAGGTTTGCAATGTTTGGATCTACACATTGTAGTTGGTTTTCTGGTTACACGCCTCATTGCCACGAGCCATGCTCTGTGCGGCTGTTTATACAAGCTCCTTCTTCTCCGTATACCATTAAATGGTTTGGAGGCACTACAGGGTTTTTGATATAGTTGTTTCGTCACGCTTCCGTACATGGAAGGCCCTTCAGCTATCTTGCTATCATTCCATGCCCTCTGGCAATTTAGGGTATCCCGTGTTACGTGGGATCCCTTCGGGTTCTACCCGAGTGTTTGCTTTTACACTTGTGTTCTCAACACGATACTTTGTTCAACTGCTGTTGACTTCGGCACCCTCACGGATTGCTCCTGGGTGTCACTGAGTTGTGCCATTACATTTGGCTTGAACTCATGGGTATGTTCATTTCCTTACCCCGCCTTGCGGTTATATACTTGAATTATCCCATTTTGGGTTGTGACGTCTCCCGTTATTGGGTAGATCGTTGGTTCTTTTTCCTTTCACTCCTTGGTCAGGTCGTTATTCTCCTCAGTGAGGTATGTTGTGGGAATCCTATCCCGTTTATCAAACATTGATATGATCATTTAAGGCATTCATCATATTGCTTACACTGGTATTCATTCCAGTTGTTAGGTATTTCCTTCTTGATTCCTGAGACATATCCAATGTCTATACTTAATACTCTGTGCTTCTCGCACTTATCCACGCTATATCCTTAGGTCCATCACCTTACTGGTTTCTAGACTCCTTTTGCTTTGTAAGCTTCTCTGTGTTCTTCGGTCATTCGAGGTGTCCAACTGTCTTGGTTTGAATTGGCTCTTTCGTCCGTAGTATGGAGTGGGCCACTTCCCGTGTTCCGTACTCTACTTGTATACATTCATGGAGTATCTTATTGATACGTTACCATTTACCCGACTAACTCATAATTGGTCTATCAGGCCCGCAAGCTCCTTCGGAGTGCGGTCGTTCCATGTCTCATTTGTGTACACTTGTAGTGTCGGTCACACGCCTAGGTGAAGTATTCTGTTGCCAACTCCTCTTATATCGTCCTATGATAATTTACCGTGGTTCTCTGGTTTGGTTTTTAAGACTTTGGGGGTTTTTGGAAAATTTTATGTTGTGAAAGAAAAATTTGAGTTTGAAAGTAAATCCTCCATGGCATTTCAATGCCGACTGCTCCATACCGAGTCCAGCTTCTCGCTGATTGGTACGTTCTTCATACAGTGATCAGGCCATTAGGCCTTTTCAAGGTTTTGTTTCATAATTCTTAAGGTTGTCTTGCCATATTGGCTTCTCTCGCCATTTTGGCACTTACTAGGTACTGGTCGCTTGTCAAAGCTCTTCTTATTAGTCCCGCTATTACTGCACTTGCCGTGGCAAGTGCGCGGTACAAGCGGTTTTTAGGCTAACTCATACCGGTCACGGTATCGTTCACATTAAATTTGGTAGCCTTGTCGGCTCTTCCTTTGATCCTTTGGTCGGATAACTGCTCATTGGAGCTGCTACTTGTTCATCTTGACACGTATGTCAACCTTCTAGGTGCTTCTCCAATCTTGGAGTTCCTTAATTACTTAGTTCTGTGATCTACCTCGTTGCTCGTTCCCACATCTTGCTGTGGTTACCGAGGTTTAACTTATTTAGGCACTACTTCAGTAGTCCTATTCGGGTATGTCCCGTAATTATGCTCGTAGCTGCCTAAGCTATGCCCGTTAGGTATTGTGACCTCTTCGGGTGTGGTAGGGTGGGTGTACCTACTCTTGACTGGATTCTTAGTCAGTTAATATACCGTTAGTGGTATTATTTAACCATGGCGGTCCGTGGTCTTGTGTCCCGGTTTGTTACTTCTCATGAAACCGCCTTGTTGCACGGTTGGTGCTTTCCTCTTGCTGTTGCTTGGCCAGCGAGGTTCTCGCGACTGCTATGCATGTCGCCCCATGCTACCGCAAATTCCGGTCTCCTTGGATTAGGATTTCTCGATCTCGCCATTGAGTGCGGTTATTGTCGTTTCAGCGGGATCCGTCTCCGGGGTTTCCGGTTCTCGGGATCTACCGCATGACTGGTTCTGGTTCATATTGAAATATTTTAATAACTTCCAGATTGGGTTTCCCCGTCTCTTTGGCGTTCTTTCCAGGGCTTTTTAATACGGGGGTTGTGGAGGGCGGGTTTGGTATTGTAGGTATCCAGATCATACCGGAAGTTCCAAACTAGCGCATCTCTCACGCTACCACTCAACCCTTAGCCCTAAGTCTCTGATTCCTAACTCGGTATTTCCTAAGCTCGGTATTTCCAGTCATCAGAGCGATACTTCGCTCTGATACCATTTTTGTAACACCCCAACCGTTAAGCTCGTCATTACCTCTTAAACTGTCACTAAATGCTCTTACTCACGCAGCGGAACTCTAATTACAACGAGGGGTGAAACAACGCCGTCAGCCACCCATATGGCTAACCAGGCCTTTCTTACATACCGTAACGGTCTGATGAACTGGAACAACCGAGTACACATTACAAATACAATACTCAAATCATTTCTTTACTATACCGAGTCTACAATATATGGATGCCGACAACATATTCGGTCTTACACCTCTTTCAATACATAAGTAATTAAATCTAACTACCCATGCAAACCACCGACCCCGTCCTACTCTCAAACGGTAACATCTTCGGTGTACCTGAAAAATAAAAACGTTGCCCCTAGGGGCTCAGCTTAAAGCTGCATAAGAAATTCGCATACCCCGAGCGCTAACCGGGGTACGCCGACTACTTTTGTCGGATATACATGGAGTTCATTTTAGTCAAACAACATGCATCATAGCAATACAATATATATGTGTATTACTCAAGGAATCTACATCCAATCACGGAACACAATTCCTAACTAACATAACAAGGTTGCTAGTTGTATCAGTTTACTCTTAGGCCTTGAGGGTTATACCTCACTATGCCTTGTTTACTCGTTCAATATCTCACCCGCTCTCTCGGGTTACTTATTCATATACACACCCATTCTCTTGGGCTACTCATTTTATACTCACCCATTCTCTCGGGTTACTTATACACATTATCTCACCCACACTCTTGGGTTATTCATACTCGTTATCTCACCCACACTCTTGGGTTATTTACACTCAAGCTATTGTAGATTCTCGAGACACTACAGGTCTCCTACGTCACGCTTGTTACTCTTAACACATTCTCAGGCCAAAACTCATGGCCCTCGAGCTTAGTCTTACTTCCCCGGTTTCGACCCTACTCTGGTCAAGCATGGTGGGAAGGTTCAACTAGCTCACGGAACTCTCTCTTAGTTCCTAACTCTTTTACATATGTCCGACTACTCTCGGACTACTCTCATTCTCATACACTCCTCTCTCGGAGTTATAATAATATTATGTGTTTTAGTCTAGAAGCATCACTCTCGATGTTTCTAATGTCTTTGGGAACAATACACAAGTTCGGTTAATCTTAGGTTTTAAGAGTTACCCATACGTTTCATTTACTCATACTTTCGGTTAATTTCTTATACCGGGTAAAATCCTCATATAGGAGGTCGACCATGTCTTAAGGGAGCTACTAATCCCTTAGGTCTCTTTTACCTTCTTTACTAGTTCACATCTTCGAACCATCTTTAATCCTCTTGAAGGAGGTTCACTTATCTTTCCTCTCTCATTGGTTTCGTGGATTGTTTCCATATGGTTTTCTAACCGTTATCGGGTATTTACTCAACCCGTACTTCTCCTCACATTCTAGGGAGTTCATATGTTAGCGTTATCGTTATACTTTAACGAATAGTTTGTGTGTTTGCACGTTTTCGTTATCATAAGCATTGACCCGATCTATGGGTCTCTAGCCAAACGTTACTCACTATGAGACGGTCTATTCACTATGTTAGACCACTCCGGCATACAAGTATGTTAGCTCATTCAACATACAACAAGGCATACATAATCAAAAAATGGATTATTTTCATGCTTTATCTTGATTAAGCCAGCACACAAACACACAAATCAACGTAACTCGGTTAGCACGCGGAGTATGAGAAAATCATACCTTTCACCGGGGTTTTACTTTTACCGTGTCATCTCACCATGCTCGGTTCACACACGATCCTCTGGTAATGTTTCAAACATTATTATTAATACTAGGCTCATACGGTACATAATAAAATGCTACTCCCGTACTTTCCCCGTTATCCCGTTATCTCGGTTTTACTCTTGTTAACTTGAGTTCTCACTTCTCAATCACTTCTAACACTTTCTTACACTTCCTAGGGCCTTTACATGTCACCAAACAAGGCCTTAACGTCTTATAACATCATTAACATTCAAACCCCCATCATTAGAAACCTTTAAAACACTTTCTGTAGGATTCTGGGGGTGGTCCGGGACTTGGTACTTACCCTAAGTCCCGGACCAATGCTGGTCTTAACTCTCGGCCATATTTTTGAAGTGGTCCGGGACTTTATCCATCTCTTAAATCCCGGACCAAACCTGCACTCGAACTCTCGGCATGAATTTCAATATGGTCCGGGACCTTGTCCCCATCCTAAGTCCCGGACCAGGTACAGACTTCAACTCTCGGCCTTAATTTATGGGGTGGTCCGGGACATGGGCAGGGACTCAAGTCCCGGACCTATCAAACTGGAAAACTCTCGGGGGTATTTTAGGGGGTGGTCCGGAACATGGTCCTAGACCTAGTCCCGGACCCTGCTGCAGTTTTGACAGATTTGGCATTTTCCAAATCTGTTACAACCTCATTCTTTCACCATTGATCCTCCAATCTTTCCCCCTTATAATCTACATGTTTTAGCACTTAATTACCCTTCTAAACCACCTTAATCCAACCACCAAGTCCTCTCACTAACTCTTGTTTGTTTCACTCAAATTCACTTATATTTTCATAACTAGTTTTCTAGTTCTTTAACCCCTTGTAACAGATTTGGTACCCTCTTCTTACCATTCAAAACTCCACACAATAATGCCATTCCTAGCACTCCAATGACATTATTTCATTGCTAACACACTCTTCTTCTTAGTTTGGTTTTCAACCATTAACCACTCACCAAACACCTCTTAAACACACCTAGTTTCTTCCATTAAATGAAACACTCAAGTCCACACTCTCCTTAACCAATTTTGACAGCACTTGCCTACTTCCCAAGCATTTTCACCACAATTAAATCAGCTCATAAACACTTCTTCACCCCTGTTTTGTTTAGGCATCAACAACACATCAAATTCCCATTGTTCACACAAATAAACTAGCTTAGACTCAAGTTTATTTCCCACACTTAAGCAACATTAAAACAGCTTCATTCATCATCAGATTGTAGTATCTCGACTACACTAATACAAATCATCCCCCCACTTACAAAAATCTGTTTTGCAAGAAGTTAAACCAACTCAAGGTGAGTTCATTACCTTGTAAATTTTCAGTTTTCTCTTCCCTTCTTCCTCTTCTCTTGTTCACTCTCTCTCTTCTTGTTTCCACACCTTACAAAGGAGTATAGATTGCAAGCTACAATCTTATCCCCACATACACATAACAACCTAATTAATTCAAATTCTCCACACAAAAACTAGTATTACAAGAACTAGTTTTTAGGCTCTAGCTTAGATATTACCTTAGAGTATCCAAAAGGAGAGCTTGGCAATCAAAATCATGAAGTTCCAGCACTCCACAAGGGCATGATGAAACCGGCTGGAATGGAGAAAATATTCAACGTGGGAATTGTTTTTTGATTTTGCAAGGAAAGCTAGAAATGAAGAGCTTTTGACTTTCTTTTTACCTTGGAGTATCAAGAAGATGATGGAGACCCAAAAACACTTCTTTAACCTCCAAAATATCCTAATTCCATGGAGATGAAAATGAAGGTTTCAAGCTTTTGAAGGGTGGAAAACGTAGCCCTCGCCGATACGAATCCAACGGTAGCATTTTTGTGCGATTCGGTGAAGTAATGAGCAAGTTAGAGGAGGAAGAAGATGAGGCTTGTGAGCTTCCTTTGGAATCGGCATTTACAGAGGAAGAAGAAGGAGCTTAATTGGAGGGGGGAGAAAAGATCGTGAAAGAATAAAGAAGGAGGTGAGAGAGAGTAGTAAAGTCTTATTTACTATTCTCTTCTTACTTTTCTTTTCTTTCTTCTTTTATTTACTAGTTATTATTAGAGAGGGGAAAGGCTAATTGAGCCAATAAAAATCGGCCCCACTGTACACATACATGCTGGGTGTTTTTCAGCTTTTGACAGAAAACGCTCGTTATTTTACCCGGTTTGGCACTATTCACTAACCAGGCCCGTTTTTCGGGTTTTTCTCGTTTCTTTATTTTTAATGGTCATTAAGCTTCCATTAATACTTAATTATAGTTATTTAATCAACTTTAATTTTTACGGGTCCGTTTGACCACTTAAAGTCACATTTTCGGGTTTTCTCGAAAAACGTGCTTTAAGACTCCGTTAACGTTTTAATCCATTATTTGGATCCGTTTTCTTCGGGAATCATTCCCGTACACTAATTAGGCCTAACTAAGCCTTAGGAATCCATCTCGGACCCTCTCGAGATCATATATCTCTTATACTCATTTAACGCGCATTTTAGCGTTTTTCGCTTTTCAAGCGTTTTCTCTTTTCTTTTGGATTTATTCTCTTTACCAATACTCTTTAGGCACCATTAGGCCTTTAACAATCCTATTAGAGTAATTTAATCACGATTTTTAGGTCAAGGGTATTAAAATTTTAAAGCTCAATTTTCCTAAGACATATAAGTTTAGGTTGTTTACCTCTTCTCCTTCCAAACTTCTTTCTTGTTTCCTTGGATTGAAGATTAGCAAGGAACTTGATCACTTGTCAACCTTCTCTCCATACATAAGTAAAGATAATGAGCATTAAGTTTCATGCTTATACTCATTAATAAACCTTAGTTTATATAATGTCTTAAAACACATAAATGAATGTTTTACCTTAGAATTGAAAGGGAATTGGATTAAGTAGCAAGAGAGGACTCCACCTAGCCCTTTGAAGATTGGAATGAAGCAAAGATTGAGCAAAAGAAAACACCAAGAAAAGGTGATTTCGGTCACATATGAAAACAAGAGGAAATGAAGTTTTTCTTTGATTTTCCTTACCTTGAAGCAAAGAAGAACAATGAGGTGTGAAAAGATGAGCTCAAGCTCCTTCCATGAGGATTGATCTTGGCACCGAAATGGAGGTTTTTGGAGTTTTGAAAAGACAAGATTGTAGAGCTTGACTAAACTAAGAGGATGGTGGTCTTGGATTAATTTTGGTGGATGGAGCTAAGAGATACTAAGCAATCAAAGATGGAGTATGTGTTTGTTGGACTGTAGCAATGGAGGACGGTGGAATGGAAAGGAAGACGAGAGAATGAAGGAGAGGCCAGTTTTTGAAGATATTTAAGCTTAAAGGTGAATAATGAATTTACATGCTTTTTCCTTCCTTCTTTATTTAATTAGTTAAGTGTGGTGAGTCACACTTGAAAACCGGCCCCCCCTTAGTCAAATGGGGTATATTGTGGTCTTGTGACCAATTAATTGACTTATATTGACTAATGTCTTGAACTAGCACTATTTGGTCTCTATTCACAAATTAGTGCACATAATTGTGAAATTTTTGAATTCCCATTGATTTAGACTTCCTAATGTGATACTAAGTAGTACACATGTTTATTAAAGAGTAATTATGGACATTTAGCCACTCAAAACCCATTTCTAAGACAATTTTTCAAAAATGTGCTTTAAGACTCCTTAAAGCACATTTTGTGTTTTAACTTGTTTTCAAGCTTGGTTTTCTTTGGTAATTGATTTAACATGTTATTAATATGTAAATAAGGTCTTGGTAGGCTCTTAGAGTCTAAACCAAGGTTATCCCAAGCTTAGAGCACATTTTTGCCCAAATTGCCTTTATGGTATTTTATAGTGTTTTCTATGGTTTAAATTGTTCACTAATATCCCTAAGGCAATTTTTAGCATTATTATACCATAATGAGATATTTAAACAACATATAAGGTTTGGGGTATTTCAATCTACCCCCTTAAAAGAACTTTGTCCCCAAAGTTCATACTTCCCACGCATCTTTATATTAGAACACGGGGATTACTTATAAAACAATACTTTCATAACAACCATACTTTACATAACATTGGACTCGAGATCCTGATAACATAACATCACTTAGACTCAAGGGTCTATAACATAACAACATAGATAATGTATTTCAATACATGTCGTACATACATAACCGAAACGGCTCTACCCCCCTTTAAAGGGGTACGCCCCGTACCCTATGCATACAAATACTAAGAAGTAAACAACGACGGGTACTTCACCTTCATCTTATCTTCCAGCTCCCAAGTGGCCTCCTCAATGTCCTGGTTAGACCTGAGGACCTTCACCAGTCTCACAGACTTATGGCGAGTGTCTCGAGTCTTAGTGTCCAGAATCCGTACGGGAGTCTCCACTGATAGCATGGTCGGCTCTAACGTTAGCCTTTCAGGCTGAAGTACATGAGATGGATGAGACATATATTTCTTCAACTGGGACACATGAAATACATCATGTACCTTGCCCAGCTCAGCAGGTAAATCTAACGTGTAAGCTACCGGGCCTATCCGCTCTGTCACAACATAAGGCCCCACATATTTCGGGCTCAACTTGCCTTTCTGGCCAAAACGAAACACTCCCTTCATGGGGGAAACTCTCAGAGACACCTGGTCACCTACGGCGAAGTCCAGGTCACGACGTCACACATCTGCATATTATTTCTGTCTGTCCTGAGCTGCCTTCATGTTAGCTCGGATCTGGCGTACTTCTGCCTGTACTTGCTCCAGGTACTCTGGTCCTATAATGACCGTCTCACTGACTCATCCCAGCATAATGGCGTGCCGCATGGTCTACCGTACAAAGCCTGGAAGGGAGACATCTTGATCGAAGCATGGTAACTGTTGTTGTAGCTAAACTCAATCAGATGTAACTTATCAATCCAGCTGGTCTGAAAGTCAAGTGCACATGCACGTAACATATCCTCAAGCGTCTGGATGGTGCGCTCACTCTGACCATCTATCTGTGGGTGGAACACTGTACTTAGCTTCAGCTCGGTACCAAGCGCTTCCCGTGTAGTTCTCCAGTACCTCGAGAGGAATCTGGTATCCCTATCAGACACGATAGTCTTTGGTACCCCATGATGTCGTACTATCTCTCGGTCGAAGAGCTCTGCAAGCCTTGCCACTTTCCAAGTGTCCTTCATCGGTATGAATCGAGCCACCTTGGTCAGTCGGTCAACAACAACCCAAATCATATTCAGACCTCCCCTTGTAGGCGGAAGCCCTACTACGAAGTCCATAGAAATATCATGGAACTTCCACTCAGGCACTGGCATTGGCTGCACCATACCACCAGGCCGTCGGTGCTCAAACTTGACTTTCTGACAAGTGAGACACCTCACCACATAATCATTCACATCCTTTTTCATGCCTGTCCACCAGAAATAACGTTTCATGTCCTTATACATTTTTGAAGCTCCGGGGTGAATCGAAGTCGTAGAACAGTGGGATTCACTCAGTATGCGCTCTTTCAGCTCAGCGCTACTCCTCGGAATACATAGTCGGCCATTCAGCCTAATCAGGTCATCATCGTGGAGTCAGAAATCGTACTTCTGACCCTCGAATGTGCCATCAACAAGCTTCTGCCTGATCTCTAACATATACTGATCCGTCATCTGAACACTCCGCACCTCTTCAACCAAGCTAGAATGAGAGACTAGCGAATGGAGAGAGTGTGCTCGGTGACTCAGAGCGTCAGCTACCACATTTTCCTTACCCTCTTTGTATTGCAGGTTGATGTCGTAGTCGTTCAAGAACTCGACCCACCTTCTTTGCCTCATGTTCAAGTCTTTCTGAGTGAACAAGTACTTCAAACTCTTATGGTTGGAATAGATTGTCACATTTACCCCATACAAATGATGTCGCCATATCTTTAAAACGAAGACAATGGCACCCAATTCTAAGTTGTGGGTAGGGTAGTTCTCTTCGTGCTTCTTCACCTGTCGGGAGGCGTATGCTACGACCTTCCCGTGTTGCATCAACACACAACCCATACCTCTTCCGATGCGTCGCAGCAGACCTCAAAACCATCTATACCGTCTGGTATAGTCAGGACTGGTGCAGATGTCAGAGCATCCTTGAGACTCTGGAAAGAACTCTCACAGTCGACTGTCCACTCGAATGGTGCATCCTTTTTCATTAAGGAAGTCATCGGCTTCGAGACACTGGAGAAGTCCTTTACAAACCTCCTGTAATATCCTGCCAAACCGAGGAAGCTCCGGATGTTGGTAACTGTCTTCGGCCTAGGCCAGGTGCACACTACATCTATCTTGGCCGGATTAACAGCGATCTCAGCCTCAGAAATAACATGACCAAGGAATGAAACTTGGTTCAACCAAAATTCACACTTAGAGAATTTGGCATACAACCGATTTTGTCTCAACGTTTACAACACACATCTCAGGTGGCTTTCATGCTCACCTTTCGATTTCGAATACACAAGAATATCGTCGATGAAGACTACCACTGACTTGTCCAACTGATCTCGGAACAAGCTGTTCATTAAATCCATGAACTTGGCTGGTGAATTGGATAATCCAAACGGCATAACCATAAACTCATAGTGACCGTATCTAGTTCTGAATGCGGTCTTCTCAATGTCACCCTCTCTAATAGCGATCTGATGATAACCGGATAAAGTCGATCTTGTAGAATATTGATGCTCCTTTCAACTAGTCGAATAAATCGTCAATGCGGGGTAAAGGATAATGGTTCTTCACGTCACTGCATTCAGCTCTCTGTAGTCGATGTAGAGGCGGAGGCTACCGTCCTTCTTCTTCACGAAGAGGACCGGTGCTCCCCATGGTGAAACGCTCGGGCGTATGAATTCCTTGTCGAGTAGGTCTCTCAGCTGCTCCTTGAGCTCAGTCATCTCAGCTGGAGCCATACGATAGGGCGCCTTCGCTATTGGTCCGGTTCCCGGCACCAATTCAATCTCAAACTCTACTTCCCGTGCTGGTGGCATGCTCGCTAGTTCCTTAGGAAAGACATCAGGAAACTCCGACACTAGGCACATCCGGGCTAAACTCTGGATCTCTTTCTATGTCTTGGACATAGCAGAGGTACACATCACTCTTTCTTCGCAACTCACGATACATGGACATAGCGGAGATGATCTGTGTCGAAGGCTCCCTAGGCCTCTGGCGGTATGAAATGGTAACCCCGGACGGACTCTGAAGAAGCAGTCGATGCTCGGCACATAGGATTCGACCCTTGTACCGCTCCAACCAGTTCATCTCGACTATAACGTCAAACCCGAGTCCGTCGAACTCTATCATGTCGATCGGAAACTCTTCATCCCTGATTCGCACAACAGCATCTCGGTGATAGCGGGTACACTTGATCCGCTCTTTCGACGGGAGAGTGACTAGGAAGTCAGGCATCTTCACCGTCTAACCCCAGCCTCTTCGCAAATGAAAGCGAAACAAACGTGTGTGAGGCTCTAGAGTCGAACAAGATTGAAGCGTCCACGCCATTAACTGGAAAGGTACCGGTGAGGATAGTGCCGCTTCTGCCGGCTTCTGCCTCATTACAGACTCCCAGTATACCTCCCTTTCCGAGTGCACAGTCTAATACAATTCACAAACTCGTAAGTACACAGTAACAACACGGTTGATATACTCCAAAACAACGTCTCTTTATTCATTAACATACTCTTTACACCATAGGTTGGTTTACATTGCCGACATAGCTAATGTACATAACATCCTTAACATACAACTGGCTTGAATCATTACATGGTTACACAAGGCTTAGAACTGCCGAAATGTCAAATTTAAACGTCCAGGTTTCATGTGTGTGGCATTAATTACTGTCGAAGGTGCGGTATTCAGTTTGATCTTCTTGATACCGTGATATATCATCCTCGACTGCCCACCCATGACCAATACATCTTCTGACTTCAACACTAACTTCCTCGCGAGATCAGCACGCTTCTGCTCGCCATAAACAAACACTGCGGTATCACCAATGGACCAAGACACCACGGGTACTCCCTTACTCAGAGACTCGGATGTTTTGTCCTTATCCTGGTGTAAGGGTTCCAGTCCTTACCCATGCACATCATCTTCAATTTCATCTTCGATCCACTCGGGTACTCAGGTGTGTAGAAACCTCCGGGTGCTGCTCCCAGTTCATTGCATCGTCGGATGATGTGGATTTGTGTCTCGGGTCAGGTATCCATTTAACAATATCATACCTGGCTGGATGACCTGACATTGCTCCATTGGGAATTCGGTGATGCTAATGGTGGTTTCTTCAGGGTTCGGTGTGGGAGGGATCGGATAACAAATATTGAAGGTTCCTAATGTTTAAAATTATCTAACTTAGGTAAATTATACATTATACTTTAACTTTTTCTTGTATGGTTTTACACTTTGACTTGCTAACACTCATGCATGAAATGGGGTAAGCAGTCAATTACTTCACTCATTGGTTCAAGTAGTACTTGGTCTAGAAGAGGGTCCAGCAGCCTCTGACCGGTCTATCACATTTAGGGCGGCCTTGCCGAATCCTTTCCCCTTCTGGGAGTCAGTGTTCCCCTGAGCTGAGGATGGCTGGTGAGTCGCCTTCGGGCCCTCAGTGGTGGTGGCAGCCTTACCCTTACATTGCCCCTTAGGCCTGTAGTTTCTGTCGTTGGGGTTTTGGTAGCACTCAAAGTCTCGTGCCCCATCTTCTTACAGAATCGGCACTGCACATCATTGCCCTTGCAGTCCTTGCCGGGGTGGTCGCCGTTGCACCACTTGCAGTAATAGTGGCGCTCCGGTCTAGAACCCGTGCTAGCTGCTAACATATTACACATTCAGTACACACTTCACAACATAACATCACACACTTAAATTCGGTATTCGGTAGTAAGTAGTTACCCTTGGGCGGGTGAGAGCGTAAGGGCTTAGCCGCGTAGGCATAGGTGAGTTGTAGTGGCTCCTCAGCGGTGGTGATCTGGGCTTGGCCTTTGCCACCCTGTTGCTGACCTTTCTGGGACTGGGGGTAAGGCTTCTTCTTCTTTCCTCCCCCGTACCCTTGCGTGTTGTTCTGGCCCTCACTCGAAGCCTTGCGTGTGCGTCTCCTCGTCCCTCAGACGGACGGTGATCTCAAACTTAGCAACGACATGATAGCACTCCTGAATTTAGGATGTCAGTCATGCCCCGCGAATCAAACTCACAAACTCACATTAACATTTACTCATTGTATACATTTATTCACATCACACGGTACTTTAATTACCTGCAAGGTGGTATATTCAGCTGGCCCCATCCCATAGCGTAGGCGGTGGCTGAGACCGTATAAAAACGGTTTACCAGAACCTGGTTCGAATACCCCAGGTCTGGTAGCAAGTGGATAAGGTCGGTGAAGGCGGTGTAGTACTCGTCTACCGACATCTTGTCCCCTTGCCTCAGACTATCCAGCTCGAGGCACTTAGCCTCCTGCACATGTACTGGGTAGTACTTGGCTCGCAACAGAGCAGTGTAGTCCTTCCATCCAAACTCAACATCTAGCATTCCATCATCTCTCACCAACTTCCACCAACTTCTTGCCGAACCCTTCAGATAGTAAGCGGTAAGATGAACCTTGGCTCCAGCAGGCACATCCAAGGTCTCGTAGGCGGTCTCCAGTTCGGAGATGTACGCCTCCAGCTTACTAGGGTCGGTCTCCCCGTGGAATGACGGTGGCCTCAAGTCTGCCAACGCCTTGACCCAGTTGGTCTCGCGTGGCGGTGGTGGTGGCTGAACCCCGGGCTGCTGCACCGCAGTGACAAGCTGAGGTACCATATGGGCAACGGCAGCCGCAACTACTTCGGCCATTACTTGTGCCGTCGGGTTATCGCCCTGGTCTTCTGTGTCTCCACTACCACGCCCGTGGCCTCGTCCACGTGGTCTACCTGACATCTGAATTCACACGAACATTTATTAGCACTGTGCTTACAAACTTATCGGTTCCAACGGTTGTAACACCTTTCCGACAATAAGGTAAATCCACACTTAATTAGTGATTAACCTTTCCTTTACTGCTCACTCGGGTAACTAAGTTTAATTTCCTAACTCGGTACGTTCCTAAGCTCGGTATTCCGGTCATCAGAGCGATACTTTGCTCTGATACCACTTTTTGTAACACCCCTACTAATAACTTAACGATAAAACTAAACTGCAACGGAAAAACATATAACATAACGAACACTAAATGAGAAGGTGTTACACGTCGTTAGCCACCCACGTGGCTAACAAGGCAAAATACATACAAATGAGCATGATACTAAAACCATATATACAATGACAATACCGAGTATCAATATTTACATCCATAGTCGTACTGCTGTCAAACCATAATAAACCACCACGGGAGCACAGGCGCTTCCCGGGTTCAATATCCAAAAACTATCAAAAGCATCTCATAAACCTAGGATTTATAACCACTCCGCCACCTCGATCCTCATCCTGCAACATAGAAAAATATGGTGCCCCAAAGGGGCTCAGCAACACATGGCTGGTATGGCTAACGTTCAGCCCATCGACTACCGGGATACACGCAACCAATTGTCATGATAACATGGCATTGATTTTAACATACAACATATATGAGCATAGCAATAGCAACATAACACACAACAAGGATGCCTCGCTTTAGGAGAACAACCCAACATAAGTTAGCCAACTTGGAGAGCCTAGAGAATGATATCAAACTCATGTCAGGCCCGTTACATAACCCGTTACCGTCCTGTTGAATGAACGAATAACTTAACCCAAAGATGTGTCGGATATAGTGATCCAAGCACACCGTACATAATTCCCCCTAGTCCGATCAATAGTCAAGTAGGTAAGCTTTGGCTAAGCTTGTGGGTGATTGTAATCCAAGAAGGAAAAACAATCATAACATAGAGAGAGGCGAATCTGATTCAGATATCAACTCCCGTACATACACGCGTGACCGGAACGACCGGATTCCTCACTCCCCGGTTAACCACTTGTTAGAAGTCCCATTGATGGGAACTTGACTCATTCAATTACAAGCAAAGGTTTAGGTCCAGTTAGACACACAAGGGAGACGAGATATAATTTAGTAACACAAACCACAACTAGTTCATGCATAGCCGTAGTTAGAACATTCCTTGGGTCGGAACGTTATCCGAGTACCACTCTCTTACGTGACCTAGTTAGTTATCTAATGGGTTAGTACATTTTCAAGGTTAACGGCACCGGTGCACACACATCACATTATCAACAATGACTATAAACTCATTTCATGATTTAAGTCTTACAAAGTCGTAAGCATACAGAAAAAACAAACAACACACAAGCCGGTGTAAACCGGTAGGCAACAGACTGTAAGAAAACCATACCTTGGTCCCTGCTGTGATTGTTTTCCACCGTTGGAGAATCCTATACATATTTAGTAACGTCGGTTAATTAACATACTAGACCTTATTAACTTATTACTTCACATTCCTAGTTCATTTTACTTTTACAATTTGTTATAACTTTTCACCCCTTTAATTGTCATTATAACCTACCTAGCATGTCGTAAACAACCTTATAACATCATTACTAACTAATCACCATCATTAGACATCATTTTCTAACCTTAAAAAAAGATTTTTAAGTGGTCCCGGACCTATACTTGGCTTAACTCTCAGATGCTTTTAATGTAGTGGTCTGGGACTTCATACTAGAAATCCTCGGGGGTAAATCAGGGGGTGGTCCGGGTCTTAGTACTAGACCTAACTCCCGGACCAGAGTGACTTATGTATTCTCCGCCAGTTTTTATGCATGGTCCGAGACATCATCCTAGACCTAGGTCCCGGACCACTGCAACAGAACCTTAAATTTTACATTTTCAAGTCTTGCTTCATCTATTCTCTTCATCCATTAGTTACCCAAGCTTCCCATATGATCTTAGGTATTTTATAATGCCAAAATAACACCTCAAACTTGTTTAATTCCTTGTCCAACTTGTTACTCAATTTCTTACAAAATTCACCAACACTTGTGATTTTTCCTTAAGTTCCCATGTGGTAGTTTTATGCCTAAAACATTAACTAACCAAATTGTTAGCTCATTTACACCACCTCTACTCCGTAATCATTACTTCCATTCAAAGTTCCTTTACACCTCTTCTTGAAATCTCTTCACAAGTTATACTCTCTCCTTACAAGACATTATTTTTCTCCTTGTTTCACCAATGCTTGCTTAAGTCCTAAACATAATTCCTCCATGTCTTTGGTGTATCATTATCATCTAATAACACTAATCTCACCTAGACAATGTCTATTCACTTTTAACACCTAAGAACATCTTAATCCCCTTTCTTTCACAAGTTTGAGCCTTGACCATTCCTAGTACCACCTAGGTCACTACACTTCATTAAAACATCTAAACTTCTTACTTCCTACTCAAATTTTGGCATAGCTTTGTTGGTACTTCCTTATACCCAAAACACAAGGTTTTTCACCTTCAAGCACTCAAGAACATTTATTCACATAAAGATGTTCTTTACACACATCTAAGCCTTAAACTACACTACATCACAATATAGTGCATAATTTAAATTGCTTGGCACTTAGGCCCTTAAATTGCATGGCTCTTAGGCCCTTAAATTACATAAACCATAAACACTGAATTTCCCACACTATATTTGCCTTTGACCTAAATACATACAACAACACATATATGCCTTTAATAACCTCTTTGAGGGTAATTTACTAGCTCATTTGCCATTGGCTCCTTAGGTAGTTTATTAAGCATTTTAAAGCTCAATTTTCCTAAGACACATAAGTGTAGGTTGTTTACCTCTTCTCCTTCCAAACTTCTTTCTTGTTTCCTTAGATTGAAGATTAGCAAGGAACTTGATCACTTGTCAACCTTCTCTCCATACACAAGTAAAGATAATGAGCATTAAGCTTCATGCATATACTCATTAATAAACCTTAGGTTATATAATGTCTTAAAACACATAAATGAATGTTTTACCTTAGAATTAAATGGGAATTGGATTAAGTAGCAAGAGAGGACTCCACCTAGCCCTTTGAAGATTGGAATGAAGCTAAGATTGAGAAAAGAAAACACCAAGAAAAGGTGATTTCGGTCACATATGAAAACAAGAGGAAATAAAGTTTTTCTTTGATTTTCCTTAGCTTGAAGCAAAGGAGAACAATGAGGTGTGAAAAGATGAGCTCAAGCTCCTTCCATGGGGATTCCTCTTGGCACTGAAATGGAGGTTTTGGAGTTTTGAAAAGACAAGATTGTAGAGCTTGACTAAACTAAGAGAATGGTGGTCTTGGAATTAATTTTGGTGCATGGAGCTAAGAGATATAAGCAATCAAAGATGGAGTATGTGTGTGGACTGTAGCAAACCCGAGAATGAGAAGGGAGGAAAGGTTGGAGATGGTGGGAAATGAGAAAGGAAGAAGAGAATGAAGAGAGAGGCAAGTTTTTGAAAGATATTTAAGCTTAAAGGTGAATAGTGAATTTACATGCTTTTTCCTTCCTTCTTTATTTAATTAGTTAAGTGTGGTGAGTCACACTTGAAAACTGACCCCCTTAGTCAAATGGGGTATATTGTGGTCTTTGTTGACCAATTAATTGACTTATATTGACTAATGTCTTAAACTAGCACTATTTGGTCACTATTCACAAATTAGTGCACATAATTGTGAAATTTTTATTTCCCATTGATTTAGACTTCCTAATGTGATACTAAGTAGTACACATGTTGATTAAAGAGTAATGATGGACATTTAGCCACTCAAAACCCATTTCTAAGACAATTTTTCAAAAATGTGCTTTAAGACTCCTTAAAGCACATTTTGTGTTTTAACTTGTTTTCAAGCTTGGTTTTCTTTGGTAATTGATTTAACATGTTCATTAATATGTAAATAAGGTCTTGGTAGGCTCTTAGAGTCTAAACCAAGGTTATCCCAAGCTTAGAGCACATTTTTGCCCTAATTGCCTTTATGGTATTTTATAGTGTTTTCTATGGTTTAAATTGTTCACTAATATCCCTAAGGCACTTTTAGCCTTATTATACCATAATGTAATATTTAAAAAACATATAAAGGTTTGGGGTATTTCAATTAGGGCTTATAAAAAAAACGACCCTCGACTGGACCTCTTGACATCCAGTTCTAGGACTTATGACAAGCCTAGAATGCAAGTGAAATACCATACTAGTAGCGCACTGCTGCCTAGCGGGTGTAAAACAGAAATGCGACCACACTAGTAGCGCAACAGCTTCCTAGCGGGTGTAAAACGGAAATGCGTCCGCACTAGTAGCGTAATAGCTGTCTAGCGCGTGTAAAACGAAAATGCGACCGCACTAGTAGCGTAATAGCTGCCTAGCGGGTGTAAAACGGAAATGCGACCGCACTAGTAGCGCAATAGCTACCTAGCGGGTGTAAAACGGAAATACGGCCGCACTAGTAGCGCAATAGCTGCCTAGCGGGTGTAAAATGGAAATGCGACCGCACTAGTAGCGCAATAGCTGCCTAACAGGTGTAAAACGGAAATGCGACCGCACTAGTAGCGCAATAGCTGCCTAGCGGGTGTAAAACGGAAATGCGACCGCACTAGTAGCGCAATAGCTGCCTAGCGGGTGTAAAACGGAAATGCGACCGCATTAGTAGCGCAATAGCTGCCTAGCGGGTGTAAAACGGAAATGCGACCGCACTAGTAGCGCAATAGCTGCCTAGCGGGTGTAAAACGGAAATGCGACCGCACTAGTAGCGCAATAGCTGCCTAGCGGGTGTAAAACGGAAATGCGACCGCACTAGTAGCGCAATAGCTGCCTAGCGGGTGTAAAACAGAAATGCGACCGCACTAGTAGCGCAATAGCTGCCTAGCGGGTGTAAAATGGAAATGCGGCCGCACTAGTAGCGCAATAGCTACCTAACAGGTGTAAAACGGAAATGCGACCGCACTAGTAGCGCAATAGCTGCCTAGCAGGTGTAAAACGGAAATGCGACCACACTAGTAGCGCAATAGCTGCCTAGCGGGTGTAAAACGGAAATGCGACCACACTAGTAGCGCAATAGCTGCCTAGCGGGTGTAAAATGAAATGCGACCGCACTAGTAGCACAATAGCTGCCTAGCGGGTGTAAAACGGAAATACGACCGCACTAGTAGCGCAATAGCTGCCTAACGGGTGTAAAACGGAAATGTGACCGCACTAGTAGCGCAATAGCTGCCTAGCGGGTGTAAAACGGAAATGTGACCGCACTAGTAGCGCAATAGCTGCCTAGCGGGTGTAAAATGAAAATACGACCGCACTAGTAGCGCAATAGCTGCCTAGCGGGTGTAAAACGGAAATGCGACCGCACTAGTAGCGCAATAGCTGCCTAGCGGGTGTAAAACGTAAATGCGACCGCACTAGTAGCGCAATAGCTGCTTAGCGGGTGTAAAACAGAAATGCGACCACACTAGTAGCGCAATAGCTGCCTAACGGGTGTAAAACGGAAATGCGACCTCACTAGTAGCGCAATAGCTGCCTAGCGGGTGTAAAACGAAAATGCGACCGCACTAGTAGCGCAAAAGCTGCCTAGCGGGTGTAAAACAAAAATGTGACCGCACTAGTAGCGCAATAGCTGCCTAGCGGGTGTAAAACGGAAATGCGACCGCACTAGTAGCGTCATAGCTGCCTAGCGGGTGTAAAACAAAAATGCGACCGAATTAGTAGCGCAATAGCTGCCTAGCAGGTGTGAAATGAAAAAAGTCTTGTTGAATAACGACAAGGTTTGGTAAGTAAAGGCCACCTGAGTGGAACGAGGATTAAATTTCAAGCTTTAGTGAAACGAATGATTGAATGGCGTAAGTGATTTTGTGATATCCTTGAAAGGATTCATATGTACAAACGAGATGAGATGCGAGGTGGTTGACAAATGCTTTAAGTGAACCAAAACTCCTTGTTTGTGGATGTAGACTTTTTATATGAGATGATGGCTCCAGAGTTGTTTCAAAGCTTCAGGATGGCTCTAACATGGCCTCAAGGATCTAAGATGGCTCCAACATGCACTGATGGCTCCCATGCACACTAATGGCTTAGGTGTGACCAATAGTCTTGGGGTGGTTGGTGGGTTTTGATTTGCTTTGAGATTTTCAATGTGGCTTGATGGCTCCGACGGTGGGTTTATTGTGGTTTTGATGAGGTTTTGGTGGCTCTGGAAATGGTATGATTGTGATTTGAAGGGTTTGTTATGGAATTTGTAGTGGGTGAATGGATAAACACCATTTCATGGCTTTGGGGTAGTTCCCGTCTTTATTCCAGGATTTCCATGGATGGCTCTGGGACGACCTTGTGCTGGTTGAGCATGACGATGCTTTAGTTGGAACGAGGTAAAAAGGGAGGTTTTATCTTTGAGGTGGTCGCACCCTGAACGGGCTGCCTACGTACTCAATTCCATATTAAGATCAGACCTGATGTAGTTCGAAACTCTGTAAGCAAGGCCCTGGTGACGAAATGGCTCCAATATGGATTTGAGGTAGTCCATATGGCTCCAGTTTGGTTCTGGATATGGTGTTGATGAGCTCTGAGCATGACGCTGGATGGCTGGTATTGTCTTCGTATGGCTTTGGATAGCTTTATCTTGATTCGATGTAGCTTGAGGATAGCCCAGGATGGCTTCGAGATGGTTTGATGTAGCTTGATAATGGCCCGGGATGGCTCCAGTTGACATTTTTTTATCAAAAGATATGCTTCAACAACTGCAACTGAAGCTGACTTTCAGTGAGACTAGGTGGAGTTCTTACCAGTCGGATGTTGAAAATGAAGTGGTTATGATGCATGCGAATGCTAAATACTAGAGGTGCAAAATGCATATGCAGTTTTTGAAGAGAAGGTACGATTCTATCTCTATTACTATAAGGTTTACGAATATAAGACATCTTCGATTGGATCTTGAGTGATTATTGAGCTTGAATGCGTGAATCAACTTTCCTCTCATGAAGGGATGTGGGTCAATCTCTCGTGAGTATGGGTGTGTGCCAAATGGGGTGATGATACTCTCGATGCTTAGAGCAGTATTTTCTGAAGGATTTCTTTTTGAGTTTTGGACTTTCTGATCCTTACAAATTCCTCACCTGTAACGGGGTAGGCTGTTTACATTTTGGTGCTTAGATCAAAGAGTCACTCGCACTTAAAGACCTTATGGGTAAGGTCACACTCATTCGCTCTTGGTCCTTTTAGTGTGATAGGACATGTCGATAGCAAGTACGAAGCTTACAATTCATGTTTCAGATTTGATACTTTCAGTTAACGCTCATTGACTTATGAGTCAGAGGTCTTTATTGGGTTGTAACGGGGCTGAGGGGTATGATGTATGTCACATGGGACAGGAGGATCAATTTGGGAGTCGTGGAGCTTTTGTGCAATAGAGGATATGTTTCGCCTTTGCCATGGGTGGAATGATTAGACGGGTTTTGATGACCACATATCGGTTTCTTCGGGACATCATTGGTCTTTTTGGTTCAGATTTCTCATTCCTGCCTCTTTTGGCGTACGATTTGAACTTTCTTCTCATTTTTGTGTTTTGGAATTGGCTTTGACTCATTAACTTTCTCAAGCATTATTTGCTTTGTATTTCAGCTTTCCGTTTTGGAGTTGCATTGACTCATTGATCTTCTTGAACAGTTTTGATTGTTCTTTGTTGGTGTTTGGCTTTGGAGTTGCATTGACTCATTGGTTTCTTCGAACATTTCATTTGTTGTTTTTGTGAAAGATGGTGGAGAGGGGCCATGGCTCCGGCTCCTTCGAGATCCTCTATTGCAGGGGTAAGTGTGTATATGTGGGGTGGCATGTTGTGGAGTTTCTTTTTTTTTGAAGAAAGAGCTTTTCATGAAAGGCTCAGCGGGGATCACTGAGGGATTATGTATAGGGCAGTCAAGGCTTTTTTGGTTTTGTGGAGGTTTTTTATTCCTAAGTGCCTCGTCATTCTCATTAGTCAATGATTGTTTTCTTACTATTCTCGGATCTTTGCATGAATCACAGTTTGTATCCTGTTTATCGACATTGATCTCGCTATGAATTGTGCCTCTCCATGTGCTAAAGGAAAGCACAAATCACTCATGGTTTTACCTCTATGGACTCACTCTATCTACCCTCATCGCTCGGTGGATTGTCCAATATCCTCATTCAGAATTCAAGGGAAAATACCGCTCTTCGCATACTACTCACTTGGTCTGTGGTGCTGATTTTAATGAGACCCACGTGTTCATCGACTGGTCAAGAGTTTAGTGGTTCACGCACCTGTTCAATCAATCTCTCACGATTTTCCTGAAGATGTCATTTCAATATGGGAGTATGCAAATGCGATTATCTACCATGCGATGTATTGTGGTAATATGGAATTACTATGTATAGGATGCATGAAATGCTGAGAATGATGAATGGAGATGGTTGACTGACTGTTTTTTTTTTGTGTTTGTTTTATTTTTGGATGCAATGCATGAATGGTAAGGTTATGACTAGTATCGCTTGAGTCGTATTCAGCTCACGGTTCATGAAGCTCATCCCGTCATCACTATTGGTCCTGGAGATGATCTAACTATCGGGGTTGTTGTCAAAGAAAATTCGAGTGAGGGCGGCTTGGTGATTGGCTCCTGGATTTTTTGACTTTTTAGGGAGTGACAACTCCCGCATGGTGACCCACTGATATGACATGGGCTGCTTCATTTCATTGGGATAAAGGTTGGTGTGTGGCAAGGTTAGAATGGAACACATGACATTTTGAGGTGGACAGGACTCGTGAATGATTGATGGATTTGAAATGACTGGAAGTGCAAGTGATTTTTTTGTCATGAATGCAATGCATGTGTTTTGCTTTGTGCTCGATTGCATTTGTTGGTGTTGTTTATTAGGGGGATACCTCCTGTAGATACCGTGAATTTTCACCCCATAGAGCAAATTTGATGAATGACATATAACTGTGAGGGGTCGTCATATTTGTTCTTTTCTTTTAAACGAGGCGTGCATGCCAAAAGAAACCAAGTTTTGGAAAAACTCTTTTGAAAACACGTGTTTTCAAAGTGGTGGATTTTCTTAATATGAATTTTAATGCTCGCGTCATTCGCAAATAAAATAGGGAGTGGGGAACCCTATACACATTGATTAAAATAAACTTGAAGGGAATGTATAAACCTATACATGTAATCTATTCAGAAATGGACAAGAGGGAAAAGAATAATAGAAAAACCTATACATCATCAATTCTAAAAAATCATTAAAACGGGGAATCTTGAGCTAAACTTCTTCTGAACTATTCTGGTCCACCTTTGGGCTTCTGACTGACTGCTCATGCTCGGGCAACTGGTTGGCTGCTCACTCATCTCCGGGTTCTGGCTGCTCGCCCTTCTTCAGGCTTTGACGAACTGCTTGCTCGTCTTTCGGGCTCTTGCGGCAAAGCAGTACTGTGATCAAACAAAGTGGGTTTGGTGTTCTTCTAATTTTCAACAGTTTGAACTCGAACAGGTGTTACTAATCTTCATGTCGCTTGACTCGGGTTGGTACACCCTTGATTTTATATTTGAACGGTTGGTGTTGGTCTTCATGTCGCTCGGCAGGCTCCACGAGTTGGTGCGCCTCTAGCTTTCAGCTTGGACCGCGTAGTTGATCTTCATGCCGCTTCACTTGCTCATACGAGGGGAATGAGGGATATTTTTTAGAAAGGAAAAGTGAATGACCAAGCACAAAATCTTATGTGAAAATCCACCACTTTTGTGAAACCACGAAATGACTAGAACGCTCCACAGTAATGACCGCTGTTCTTGAAGGTGAGCAGAACTTCAAAAATAGCGGGTTACAACATGGGGACTATATCATTTATTTTGAAATACGTTTGTGAAAATCAACTCTGAAAACTGTTTTTGAAAACCATTAAGAAATGATGTTGGTGAAAAATGTTGTTTGAAATTCGTTTGTGGAAAGTAGGTTTTTCGAAATCTATTTTTGAAAATTGTTTTGGAAATAACATTTTAAAGATGAAGTGATAGGTTTAAAACCCCAAATTTTTATGAGTAAAATTTAGGTGGGATTCTAAATTGAACGAGCTTGTAAAACATCTTTAAGAGATATGCAAAAGAGAATTCCGAACGTTTTGAAACAAATTGGTTTGAAGAAGTGATTTGCACACATGTATAGCATAAAGTAAATCGTGGCTATATTTGATGTGGAGCTCTAAGTGTTAATGTTGGGATAATCACTTTCCAGGTCAATTATGACTCCGTCTCACCGGGGGAACCATCATCCCTTCACTGTCATCTCTAGGGATTTTTCTCTGCTATGCCCTTTGCGAGGCACATTATAAAGAAAGTCTGGAGTGCTTAAGTTCAAAAGGTCAGGACACCCGAGATGATAAGGAAACATACGCCACGGCCAGTGATGATCCGACAACACGCTCACTTTTCGGGGAACTCGGGGAAGTACTGCATGGGAACAGGTCTCCTCTCGTCTGCACGATAAGGTGTGTCTAAAGTCCAAATTATTGGCTGACTACACTATGTCATGTATGGGTATCTGTAAATACGGGATCCTCTATGAATCTGTAGCGCGACATTGGGCTTTAAAGACACCCGTAGTGCAGAGGAACAATAGAGAACTGAGCCCATGCAATCTTTAGGATAAGGCAGAAGGGCGGTCAGACAGGCGGCATACAAGGGGGTGACTTCCATAAACCCGTCTTAGACACCGGCCCAGGTAGCTGGACACTGAAGGCCCAGAGTTCACTATATGCTGGCTTCGACTCGGATAATGGAGGATATTTTTGGATCATGAGCTCAAAGCGTTGGTCGGAGACCGTACCGCCTCGTGGGTTTGTTCACTGAGAGAGTGACCCTAGCTCATGGGGAATCAATCGTGGACCGGTTGGGGATCCCATGACATCATGGGTAAATCGGGTGACACAGAGGAATGCATGTCCTAAGCTACCCACCCATGCACCCCACAATCGCAATATAAATATGAAAACAGTAAATAAACCAAATGAAGTTAGCAACAGCCTATGTACTAAGTGTTTTATCTTGAGATTAGTGATTCAAAATGGGTTGTTTATTAACCTAAAAGGGAAGTTAGCTTCATTCACGCCTAAGTGTCTCTTTCTAATCGTGAGCTAATTATTAACCCAATTGTTGTCATGCTTGTTGAGGATCAAACAAATCCTATCTGTCCTCATCAGATACACACTCAAAGTGTGGAATAGAATAATCCTAAAGGCTTTGAAAAGAATCTCTTGAAGGTTTTGAAAGAAGTGGGGAAGTACCGACAATTTTGAATGGAGTTCAGTCTTCCTTGACCAAGTTTATGAGAAAAAACTTACTCAAGTTTTCCCCAGCAGAGTCGCCATTTTGTGGAGGGTGATTTTTCGGTATGAGGGGGGTCTATCTAAATGTGGTCTGAATGAAAAGCTGAGATCCTAAAAAATGTCATTCTGTGGAGGGTGAAAACCCGTTACTCTGGCATCCCTACTAAATCGTCCGTCTTTCCCAGAAAGCTTGATGGGGAGTGTTAGTGAACACCACACCCGCTCTCAATGGGCTCCACGCGCCTAAAGGCAAAAATGACTAGAGTCGCCACCTAGTTTGACCTATGATAACTAGGAAGGAAGATCGGGTTCTAATAACCGTTAATTGACTCTGAGGTTGCTGCCTATGGGTAGGACTTATCTGATCATATCAAAGATTCTATTGTGGGTTCGCACTGGGTTACACCCCTTAGAAGTGGCAACGACCACGACTTCGGATTGGTGCCCGATGAAACATCGGTCTCCAATTGTCGGGATTGCCTTCTTTCAAAACCTTTTTAAAGAGATTCTTTTAAAAGCCAAAGATAGGATTAGGACGGGAAGAGAGAAGGAGAGTGGATGAGGCGAGCTTTTCTGCCAAGCTAGCGCCAAGAAGAGGAATTGGTGAATTCGGATGAGCATAGAATGAAGATTTGGGAAAAGTCTGAGGTTGAGTGAATAGACAGGACTTGGAATCTGATGGTTTGAAGTTTGTGGAAGCAGAAGAAGGTTTGAGAGATACGAGAGCCACCTTAGAAGGGGAAAATGGCTTTTTGGATCGGAATGGGGTCGCACCCTAGATGGGCTGCCTACGTACTCAACTCCCTGTTAAGATCAACCTTACGTAGTTCATGTCATTTTGGGGGTTTTGGAGATTTTTGAGATGTTTGAAGTTTCGGGAAGTTTCAGGTTTGATAGGTTAGTTTGTGAGACGCTCGGGTCTAAGAGACATTTGGAATGTTCATGTAGTGGGAGTAATGGGATGTCAAAGTCTGTGAGACGCTTAGGTCGTGAGACGTTTGAATCTTAAAATGGTGGAGAGATTGGGATGTTCGAGTCTGTGAGGCGTTCGAGCCCATGAAACATTAGAAGTTTAGAAGATATTGGAATTTGGGAGATGATTTGAGTTTGGAGTCATTTGGAGTTTGGATAATGATTTGGGTGTGTGAGGCAATTGATGTTTGGGTAGAGGTCTCGGGTTGATCCCGGGTTTTCGGGTTTGAGGTTTAAAATTGGTTGAGGAAAATCATTTTGTTGTGAAAGGGCGGATGATCTTGAGGGATCACCCTATGTACCCCCTCGAGCGTGACACTTAATGAATGGTAAGTGTCGAGGCTCGAAAGATGGGGCAATGTATTTATGTCTAAAACCTGGGTTTAGAGAGAAACACCATGAATGAGGTGCCCTCGGTCAATCCCTAATAACATCTCTAACTCCCAGGTTTTAAAATGTTGAAAACCGAAAACATTGAAATCGAGTGGAAGGGAGTTAGACGATTCTGAAATCCCGACTGCGGGTAGGATGGTCGTTACTTCCCTAGCACCTCGCCTCGTAAAAATCTAAGCTGCAATTAGGGGATGTTTGTCACCCTAACGTCCCGCCTAAAGAGATCCAGACTGTGACAAGGGAGGTTATGACCCTAGTGCCCTGCCTCGGATTTTTATTTTAGAAGAGAGACAAGTGATGTCTAACTAAGAAGAAAACGTTCTTTGAAGGAGTTAGACATCCCATGTTCCCCGAAAGAGGTTCATTTTTGAGTTGCAAACTAAGTTGGAAAAATTTTGAAGTTGTTCGGAATTCTTGATGAAAAAACACTGATTTTGTGAAATGTTTTAGGAGAAAACTTTCTGTATATGTGAGAAGAACTTTCTGCATTTTGAGAAGAGTTTTCTATGATGTGAGAAGAGTTTTTCCTTTAAAATTCCACAAAATAGTTTCTTTTAAAAACTTGATGAAGTTTGAATAAAATGATTGTTTGAAAATTTGAGAAAAGAGATTTTTGAGATTTTTGAATTAAAGCTGAATAATAAGGAATGTTTTTTGGATTTTTGGAGTTTGGATGGAATCTAAAATTTGGATTTGAATGGGATTGAATTGAATCGGGCTTGGAAAACGGGCCAGCTCAAAGTTGGGTCAAGGTCAACGTTTGGGTCAAGGTCAACGTTTGGGTCAAGGTCAATGTTTGGGTCAAGGTAAACGTTTGGGTCGAGGTCAACGTTTGGGTCGTGAGCTTGATTTGGATTTTGACTTTATTGGATTTCAGCTTGATTTGGATTTTAAATTGCAAAGGGTCAGGTTTGGGCCTGGATAGGATATGGGCCGAGTTGGGCTTAATGGGCTGAGTTGGGTTGAGGTCAAACTGGGCTTGGACCGAAATGGGTATGGGCCATAGTGGGTTTGGGCCTTAATTTGGTTTGGGCCTGAATTGGGTTTGGATTGAATTGGGTTAAAAATTGGGCCTTATTTGGAGTTGGGCTGAAAAAATGGGCCTTGTTTGGAGTTGGGCCAAAAAATGGGTCTTGTTTGGAGTTGAGCCGAAAATTGGGCCTTGCTTGAAGTTGGGCCGAAATTGGGCCTTGCTTGAAGTTTGGCCAATAAAATGGGCCTTGTTTGGAGTTGGGCCAAAAAATGGGTCTTGTTTGGAGTCGGGCGAAAATGGGCCTTGTTTAGATTGGCTGAAGTGGCCCCTTTTTTATGTGGGCTTTATTTGTGATTGGGCTGAAAATTATTTTTGGGCTGATTTGTGAGATATTAACAAGTGAGAGGAATTGATTTATTGGTTGGTTTATTAACTCTTGATTAGAGGTGTGTTGAAGGCAAAGGAGGATTCCACCCACATAAAACGAATGAGAGACCCGCTAGGCATTGGGTGGTTTCACATCCTAAGCCCTCCTAAGATAGCCTTAAGGGCTTGTTTTTTAAAGTTTTGTTCTTATAAATATAACGGTGGTTCGAGTGTTTTCTGAAGTTATAGGAGATTATTGCCCCACGAAACGAATGAGAGACCCGTTAGGTGTGGAGCGATAATACATCCGAAACTTTTCTGTCAATGAAAGGGTCCTAGAGGGTGATAACTAGGGCTTAGTTACAAAATAATAGAGTTGAAAACTTGAAACAACCAAAACAAGACATCTCAACAAATCATATGACAATAAAACAGACATGCTCAATAAACCAAAGTAAACAGTGAGAGCAACTTGGGCCTATGCCAGTTTTTACGAGGTGGTAAGATCATGTTAATCTCAAATTGGTCCTCCGAATTAATCATTAACGAGCCAAGGGACAAAATCATGCTAAAACCGAATCAAATCACAAAGAGCAGTTCATCGACCAGAAAACAACATTTTTTTATAATATTGAATGAACCGATAAAAGAATTCCAACCCAAGAAGATAAGTCAAATGGAAAGTCCACCCGCTTGACCGGAGAAAAAGTCCCAAAGTCCACACACATTGCCAATCTGCATAGTCCAGGTTGAACTCTCAGCAAATGAACCCATGGATGTACGCCTTGGTTATCTCTACTTGACATTTAATACCTCAGCAGGTCACAAGGCAAAGATAGTGAGCAAATTGAGTTTAATAACCATTGGTAATGAGCAAATGTTTGAATCATTAGACACCAAACAGAGATCGCTGAGCAAAGGAGCAGATATATTGCTAGAAGTGATGTAATCCCCAAACCGACATCTGTGTGCAAAAGGAAAAGCAATCACTCGGAAAGCAACAGGCTATTAAAATGGAACGACCAAATTCTCAAGTAAGAGAACAAGGCCTAACTCTAGGATTTCTAAGCTCATTTGACCGATCCAAGAATTCTAAACTGGCTAGCTCATTTTATTCCTTTCCCTTCTCGTTTCCTTTTCCTTCCCTTTTTCCTTTTACCCAAGTGGGATTCAAATCAAGACTAGGCTAAGGTAGGGGACAAGTGAGCACCTGATTCTCTAAGCACTTAATCAGATTAGCAGTCTGGACATGGGTGAAAACACATTTTAGTCAAATAAAAACAATTGGAGGATCAGTAGATAAAGCTAAATCGACAATCCCAGCTTAAACTTTAACACTTAATTACCCAATTTGAAGTTCCACAATGGTTAGGCTCAAGTTATTAACCTTTCTCTATCATGTTGGCTCATCAAGGTTATAGGAAGTAGGATCATTGATGAGTATATTGCCATTTAAACCAAGATATTTCACTTTCTAAACCAGACCAGATAGCATGCCCAAAAGGATATCAAACGAAATATGGTCAGAGCTAAGATATTTGCAGAATTCATGCCAACATATTATCCATCAAACATCTTAACACGGTGATTAACAGAGGTTTAACATTGCCAGAATTAAAAGTAGGTACCATCGGAAGTAACAATGGAGTTCTCTGTAAAGGGGTAGATCCATAACGAACAAACTTCAACCCAAACCAAAAAAAAAAAAGAAAAAGAACATAATCGAAAGGACAAAACGATAGGATTAAAAATGAGATAAACCAAAAATTGATCCTGAACAGATTGAAATACCCCGAACTTAAAAATAGCGATTAAAATAATCCTAATAGGTATCTAAGGGCCTAATGGTGACTAAATAAGGGCTAAAAAGTGAAAAACACTAAATAAGCGTTAAATAACCATAGGAGGTACGAGACCTCGGTTAGAGCATTATATGGATTATAAGGGCTTAATAAGACCTAAATAATATATGAGAACAACTCCCGAAGAAAACGGATCCATAAAATGGATTAAAACCACAAACGAACCTTAAAGCGCGTTTTTCAAGAACACCGGGAAAACGCGACTTTAAGCGGGTTAAATAGACTCGTAACAATTTTGGTCAACCAAATAGTCATTAATAAACATTAATGAAGGTCTATAACCAATGAAATCAATAAAACCAAAAAATAGTAAAAACTGTCAAAAACGGGAAGTTGTGGGGTAAAAGCATAAATAAACCAAACTAGTGTGTCCAATATTGCAAATAGAATTTTAAAACCCATAAGGAGGGCTGTGTGAGCCGATTTCATGTCCCCCTCACACTCCCTTAATTACTCCTTATTTGCAAAAGACAAAAGCAAATAAAAAGCAAAAAGTAACATGTTACTTTACCCACTCTCTCTCTCTCTACTCTCTCATTTCCTCACAACCCTCTCGTACAGCACCTCCCTCCTTCTCTAATTCCTTTATTCTTCCTTGAGCAGCAGTAATGGTGATTTGCATACCACCACACAAACCCTCACTTCTCTCCTCTTGTTAACTACCCAAACCTGCTCCAAAAATTACAAAACGTGTACCATTGGAATCCCCTCATCAAGGAGAACACATTCCTCCTTTCAAAAATCCAAAAGCTCAAATTTTGTTTTCATGGGTGGAAGCCATTTGAAGATTTGAGTCCACCATTGGAAGCTCCTCCTCCACCTTGGTGTTTTGAGGTAAAAAGAATTTCGAAAATTCACCATTTCTAGCCCTTGTTTGCATTATAAGAATTTTCAGATTTTGAGCTCCTTGTCCCTTGTGCTCCAGCCGATTTTGGCTTCTCCATTGGGCTAGGAATCTTACTCTCTTGCTAACCAAGGACCCCACTCGTTGGTTGGAAGGTAATAGCTTTTCATAAACCCTAAAAAAATATGTTTTAAGCTTTAGGTTAATTAAGGGTAGTATTGAAATGGTATTGTGTATTGGTAAGGGTTGTAGCACTGGAGTGTGGACTCCATTTGAAATCGAGAACAAGAAGGAAAGAAAGGAGGAGAAATAAGAAGGAAAGAGAAAGGAAAAAGAAAGAGAAATTAAGGTCACAAGGTAAATGCTCTTACCTTGAGTTGGTTTTGTGTTGTGTAGTGTAACAGATTTTGAGTATTAGAAATGTGTATTGTATATGGGAATGAGTAGTAAGTATGTTGTAGTATAATGAGGAAAATAATGTAACAGTTTTGAGGCTTTAAAAGATGTTTAAAAGCTTAGGTAAAACATTGGGAAGTAAATGTGCATGTGCAGGAATTTAGTGAGTGTTTAATGTTAGTATTGGTGTTGGAGAAGTTATATACTGTTGCTGTTTATAAACAGGTGAGATGGATGAGAATGTGAGTAAAATTAATGTGCTGAGCATACTTAGAAATGTAGGAAAACTCTGTCAAATTTTAGTTGGGAATTTAGTGGACTTAAGTGTTGTTTGACAGAGAGGAACATGGATATGTTCAGAGAAGAGAATGTGTGGTTTTACCTTGGTTTGTATTTGGGAGGAAGAGATGTAGTTGAGTACAACTAGAATGGAGAAATATAAGTTGTACTAGGTGAAGAACCATTTGGCTACGTGAGAAGAAGAGAGGAAGACCAAAATCTGTAGCGGCAGTTGAGGAAGAAAACCTGTAACAAAGGAAATCAACAGTGAAAATATGTTAAGTTAACAGAGGAGTATAGTGGTTGGATCAAGGAGGTTTAGTGTGCCTAAATGGTGTAAAAACATGTTACATTACATGTGGAAAGATTAGGAAAGGACTAAGTATGAATTAGGGGTTGAAAGGAGGCTTAAAAACTGCATTTTAATGTGTAACAGGGATGGTCCGGGTTTACAAACCGGTACACAAACCCGGACCACCCCGAAAACACTCCAGAAACTCAATCCAGGGCATGGTCCGGGTTTGTATCCCTGTACACATAGCCGGACCATAGTGAATTTTAGGCAGAAACCGTTTTCCAGCATTGGTTCGGGTTTGTATCCCCGGACACAAACCCGGACCACCCCAAAACTTGCCCAGAGAGTGTTTTAATGCATTCTAATGATGGGGAATTGAATGGTAATGATAGTATAATTTAATTAAGACTTAATTAATGATGTTTAAAGGTCATTAAGGCCATAAAAAGACTAGAGGATAATTTTAAGTAAGTAACATAAGTAAATGTATTTAAGTAACAATGAGTTAGTAAGTATAAACTGGGAAACCTTAGAAAAGCAATAAGTAAGGTTAATTATAGATGATTAACCACCCAACCGTATGTATGTGATAGGATTCGAATAGTTGAACACTAAAAAGGAGTCGGTGAGTCTAAGTCAACGGTGACAGGTATGATTTCTTCATGCTCTGTATCCTAACCTGGTTACCCCGATTTGTGTGATTATTTGATCACCTAAATAAGATAAATGCATGAATCGGACTATATTGCACCTACTTGTGCTTGTTTAAGTTGTTCTTGATATATCTTGTCTTGAACACTAGTTTGTATAATTCATGAAAAGAATGGATGAGGATAAGTATGTATGTACTTGTAGTGTACTTGTAGCGTACTTGTGTATTGTATTGCATGTTGTAAGTATTTGTATATGAGTAATGGACTATTGTGTGGCTTGTATGTGAATGACTTCTACTAATTCCTAACCACCTAACTCCTAACGTAAGTATGAAATAAATTGGAATGAGTAGAAGTCCGATATAGTTTCGGCCACGCGTGAGGATGAGGAGACACAAGAGGTTGGATCCGATTCCTAGTTCTTAAACTAGTCCACGGCCCAAACCCCTTAAATGGGTAGCATCCTGGATTGGTGAACCAAGTAAATCCCGGTGGTGGGACAGAGTAGTCCCCGGGCCGGAGGTCCCGATGACTTGACTTGAGTAAGTAGTAAGTAAAGTAAGTATTGTATGAGTAATGGTCTTGGCTGGTGTAAGTCATTGACCCCGAGTAAAAGATTAACCTCCACCCGATTAACCCAGGTGGACAAATGGAGCTAACAAGCATTGTGTATTGTGTATGTATTGTATATGTATGGTGTATTGTGTAATTTAGGGAAGGTAAGTAAGTATCGGTTGTAGTGTATGGTTTACCTTGTATGTATTGAAGTGTATGTATGTATGCCTTGCGTAAAGTATTGTAGTATTTGCATGAAAGCATGTATGCATGTATGTATGAATAAAATGAACTGCATGTATTCGACCAAGTGGTCGGCGTACCCTCGCTAGTACGCGGGGTATGCGGAAGTCATATTCAGCGTAAGCTGAGCCCCTAGGGGCAATGTTTTTAGTGTGCGGGTACCCGAAGTAGTTATGGTCACAGAAGAGACCGGTGGACATGCTTAGACTACTAGGAACGAAACGTAGGTTGTAGTAAACTGTATAAGGCGTGTAGCCTTGAATGTAGAAATGTACCAAGGGGTACACTATGATGTATTAGAAAGTTTGTAGTGTGAGGAATGGGTAGATGTAGACTCTTAGTGAGTATGTATGAACTTGGAAGAGATATTATATTTGTATAAGGATCTTAGTAAACTCGGTGTATTAAATTGTATTGAACTTATGGAGTATTGTATTGAATGGGAAGTGTAGTACTTGGTTATTATTGTAGTAAGAATTGTTTTTTGTGTAGCACTCGGATATTCCGGTCCATCAGACCGATGTTGTATGTATGTAGTAGTAGCCTTGTTAGTCACGTGGGTGGCTAACGGCATTGTATCACCCGCCGTTGTGTAAGTATGTATCCGTTGCGTGAATCTGGGTGTATAAGGAGATTGGACGGTAATGACGGTATTAGCGGTAGGGGTGTTACAAAAAGTGGTATCAGAGCGAAGTATCGCTCTGGTGACTGGAAATACCGAGTTTAGGAATACCGAGTTAGGAATTAGAAGCTTAGGGCTACGGGCTGAGTGATAGCATTAGGGACATGCTAGTTAGGAACTCCCGGTGAGTACCGGATACCTACAATACCAGACCCGCCCTCCACAAACCCACTGTATAACTTGGGAAAGAACGCCAGAGAGAAGGAAAGTCCTCTCATACTCGGGGAAACCCGATCTGGCAGTTATGAAATAATCATACGGTAGACAAGTACCGACATGTATTAGATACCAAGAACTGGAAGTCCCGGAGATGGATCCCGGTTGAACAACAATACCCGCACTTAATGGCGGTAGAATGAGAACTCCAACCATAAGGAGACTACAACATGCAACAACATGGGGCGACCTGCTTAGCAGTCGCGAACCTAGCTACCCAATCAGCAGCAAGAAAAGAAGCACTAAGCGTGCAACAGAGCGGAAAAAGGAAACAGAACAAAGCCCGAGATACAAGACTACGGGACAGTAATAGCTAAAATAATACCACCAACGGTATGCTAGCTGACTAAGGACATAGTCGGGAGCGGTTAACTCCAAAACTACAACGCCAAAAGGTTACAAAACCTGGCTGCCATAGCTTACACAGCTGCAAGAATATCCACAGGATATGAACCGGTAGGGCTACAAGAGTAGTGCCTAAACAGGCTAAGGCTCAATAACCACGGTAAACCAGTGGGAACGAGCAGCAAGGAAAAACACAAGACAAATAAATGGGAATCTCCAAGGATTGGAGAAGTACCCAGATCTATGACATTCACGTCAAGATCACTGAGAAGCTACCTTAAAGTATCAAAAATTCCAACATAGATCAATAGGATCAAGGGAAGTGTCAACAAGACTACCAAATACAAGTGGGAACCATACCGTGATTGGTATAGGTTTACCCAAAAACCAACAGTACCACGCACTTGCCACGGCAAGTGTAGTAAGAACAGGAATATATAAAGGAACTCTAACACACCACAGGTACATAGTAATGTACCGTGACAACAATGAAGCAACTGAAGGATCACACATCCTGCCAACTGGAAGAATGGAACCTTGGAAAGGCCTAACGGCCTGACCATTGTAATAAGGACATACCAGTCAGCGAGAAGCTGGACTTGGTCAAAACCTCGGACATGGCTACACCATGAAGAACCTCTTTTAACACCGAACCGTTATTTTTCAAAAACCCAAACCTTTTCTTTCAAAACCACAACCTTTCTTTTAAACCTTGGATTTTAAAACCAAACCAACCTAATTACGGTGAGTATCATAGAGTGATACAAGAGGAGTTGACAATAGGATACTTCACCTAGGCGTGTGACGAGCACTACGAGTGTACCCAATTACGGGATGTGGGACAACCGCACTCCGAAGGAGCTTGCGGGCCTGACATATAGTTAAGTAAGTGGTAACGTATCAATATGGTACCCCATGTATGTATACATGTAGTGCATAAAACACGGGAAGTAGTCAACTTCGTTCTACGGACCATGAGTAAGTTCAAACCAGAACAACCGGACACCTCAGACGATCAAGGAGAAGAAACTCAGTCAAGTAATTGGCATAAAAGAACTCAGAGAATCCAACTGAAGATGAGGAATGAGAACTAAGAAGTGCAAAGAGCACAGACTAGTAAGTATAGACATTGGATATGTCTCAAAGACTTCAAACAGATACATGACAGCTAGAAAGGATACCCAGCCTGAACACAGTAAGGCAAATGCCAAGCGTGGATGCAACAATGCTCAACAAACGGGACAGAGCTCCCAAGAGCAACCTCAAGATTACCACGAGGAGTATAATCCATCATTGAAGATGATATTGAACCTAGTCTTAAGCACTAGGAGAGAGTATAAACGGTCTACCCAAGGACGGGAGACGTTATAATCCACAAAGGGATAACTCAAATTACAATACCACAAGGCGGTATAATGGACACAACATGTCATGAACATTAGCCGGATGTAACGGCGTACTAACAACACCCAGGGGAAATCCTTGAAGGGTGTCTGGATTAACAACAGTTGAACAAGCATCATGATAAGAGCACGGAAGCTAGAACGAACACTCGGTTAGGACACCGAAGGGATTTCACTTAACAGCAAATACCCTAAAGTACCATTTTGCCTAAAGGGACTCCTATGAACGCAAGCGTGATGTCACGACTTACCATGGAGCCCAGCAATACCTCCAACCTATGGGGTATACCATGAGTGAAAACATATATAAGCAGCTTGCAAAGAGCATAGCTTGCAGCAATTTGGCTTAAAAGCCATGAACCAACTACGTTATGTAAGCTAAAATGGTTGGAAAACCCACACCATTTAATAACAAGACTTGCAAAAGATATTGCTTCATACGACAAACAGACCGCCAACTGAACAACCCAATTAAAGCTCAACATAATGAGCGGCTTGGAGTAATGGTTACCTTAATGTCACTGTCATTAGAGTATAAGTCTGTATACAGTTGACGGGGTTTTAATTGAACCTTCATGCCTTCTGTAGGAATTGTAACACAGAGGCATAAGAATCATGATAATGCCAGCAATGGCCTAGTCCACACTTGGACACTACAGGAAACCCAAGGGAAGATACCCCTCATTAACCAAAGACCACCAATGTGGTGAAAATGTGAACCCTTAGATAAGGCTTCCATCTACTATAACAATAAAGCTTACGCATGTAGATATTGCCAAGGGGGGATGGAATAAGGAAATGAGATTTCCAAACCATAACGACTTAAGGAGTAAGCATACTCCATATGCACCCAAGCATGTGGTGGACCATTGTATAAACACCAACATGGTAAACTTTGTCATGAGACCTATGAGTGGAAACAAGCCTCTCAACAAGAACTTTCACTTATCAGTGATGGAATACTCCTCAGTTGGAGAACGGGACCAGAAAACCCTTGAAATTCCTTGGGATGTCCCGGTGATGTACATACAAAAATAGAACCCCACAGTCGGAGCCTATAACCAAAGCTCAGCACTAGGAAGACAGTAATTGTCAAAAACAATCCAAGTGAATGCACATTGCACACCATGAATGACCAACACTCAAGAGAGCTTGTAACCCGATAAAATTACTTCATCCATTGTCAACCACAACACTTGGTAAACTGTATCATACATGATGAAAGAATGTGAGGTAAGCTAACCTACACATGAAACCTGAATTGGAATAAAACATCTTCACATTGGGAAGATAATAACATTGCGGTATGCTACGACAACCGTCATACACACGAATAGAGGAAACCCTCAGTGTTCACACCATAAGGAAATGGTGCCAATGACAATGGCAATGAGTAAAGAAGAACTACCACAGTAACATAAACAGTAAAAAAAAAAAGCAATGTTGTATAGGGAGTAAGAATACGGTGCGCAACAAGCGACCGCTATGGGGAAGTAGCTAGTCAATGACACGGAGTATAAGTATGAGAAGACAGGCAGAAATATTCATTCCTATCACATAAGTGAATTACTATCAAGTGTTTACGCCTCTGCACTCTGTATGACTGAGTGTTTTGGTATTGCACTTGTGCAGCTAATGATCTAATGGGATAGCTAGGGATATGGAAAATGTAAACCGTAGTAAACCCTTCTTTTCACCAACGAACATGGCATTAGCCAGTTAAGCAAGCTTAGCAACAAACCGTGCGCCTAAGGCCAAAGAAGCACGAGAAGTGTACAACACACTAACAATCACAAAATGTGAATTCCAAAGGAATAAAAAAAAGGTGAAAGGAGACTTAAGAAAGTCACAAGGACCGACGCATAGAAAATGCAAGGTCGTACAAGTAAAGAACAATTGTACTGAACCAGGAGAACTGGTATGATTCAGAAGCTACTGACAATAGAGGAAGCACTACAGTTAAGTGGTGACTTAACCTCGCTCGACAATAAGTCGAGGAGCTTATTGAATAATCACGGGAGTACGAATAGCATGTACAATAGATTGCCAGAGAGCTGGCTATAAATCTAAACTCATCGAGTTCAAGCACGGTAAAAGAACACCACATTTGTCTAATAAACCTTATTCCCACAATAGAGGGATAAAAAGGTGATGTATAGCACATTAAGAATAACATGAAGGGTGAGTAACCCAAGTTATCAGGGTCACGTAGTAGAAGCTAGTGGGCCCTAGCTAGGAAAAAATGTACCTAGTAAGTAAAATAGAATGGCTATTAATGCCTTGAAGCCTTGTAGGCTAGAACCCAATTAATTATGAGTTAAATAAACTCATATAGGAACTCTTGGTGCAAAGACTAAACCATTGGTATGGTTAAGACCCTTTGACCAGGGTACATTATATAATGAACCGTAGAGAAGCTAAAATGCTTCAGAGTGCCCGAACTTAGTAAACCAATGTTTAATAATAATAACATATGGTAGATTACGTGGGCGTAATCCCTTTTAAGGGGGGTAGAGCGAAAACCGCATAATATAAGTTTCATGAATAAAACACATAAACTACAATGTGCATAGCACAAACGAGAATCAAACTGATGATTGATGCCTATGTTAAATAAACATATGTATCCATTCATATCATAATTGTGGTAATTAGGCACCAGAGATGCAAATACCATAGGATGAATATACCTATCTCGTAACCCAGTGTAAGAGTATTGGTAAAGAACTGAGAGTGAATAGTGGACGGAGCTCCACAAGTATTGTAGCCGTAAAGTAATAGTGTGAAACGATTGTGAGTAATTGATGAATGAAGCCCATGAGTAGCGTATTCGTAGGTAAGTTATTGAAGCAAATTGAGGACAACTAAATTCTACAGGTATGGTAATCCCTAGTTAGAACATTTGAAACGATGGAGAGTAATGAATGAAAGTAGCGAAGGGTGAGGAAATGGGCATTTAGGTATTGAATCACGGAGTAAAGCATCTGGGAAGTAGAGTGAGGATGATTGATGGACTGATTCCATCCTTTGGAGTTGTATGAATTTGTAATTATGACTAGGAAGAGTAAAAAGATAGAAAACGAAAATAATTAAATTATGTGTTTGTTTGAAACTGATGTGGGAAGTCGAACTTGATCCTGATCAAATCAAGGGAAACCGAACACAAATTGGGATGGAAACATAGTTCAACACTGGTGCTGATCACACCAGGGTCGAATGATTCTTGAAGCTCCCCTCAAGTGGGCACAATAATCACGCATAGAATAGATGTAATGAATATAAATTGAAATTTGGAGTTGTGTGCTTTAGAAAAATTTCTAATTAGTGGTGGTGAAAGAACTCCCCTTAGATTGGAGATTGAGGATTTGTTAGAAGCTTATACCGAAGAATGTCAGTAAGTATCATGTTGTATTATTCCAGGGGCAGCGGGACATAGAGAAGTCTCTGTGTCTAGATGACCTAAGTGCGTGCGGGATTGTATTGTGTATTGCATTGCTTTGGGGATAGCTTTGCATTGTATGTAGGTATAAATTTTGTAATGAGGAATCGGATGGTTGGTGGTAATGCGGATTGGAGTGAGTATGGTATATTTGTATGAAATGGTATGTACAGACCTTGAGTAACAGATTTGGGAATTTGTAAGGAGGAAGAATGTATGACTTTTGGTATTAGACATGTATGAATGAGTAAGTATAGTAATCCTCTAATCTTGAACAACTTTGAGGACAAAGTTCTTAAGGGGGGTAGATTGAAATACCCCAAACTTAAAAATAGCGATTAAAATAATCCTAATAGGTATCTAAGGGCCTAATTGTGCCTAAATAATATTGGTAAGGAAAAAAAATCCAAAAGAAATAAAGAAACGCCTAAAAAGCGAAAAACGCTAAATAAGCGTTAAATAACCATAGGTATGAGACCTCAGTTAGAGTATTATATGGATTCTAAGGGCTTAATAAGACCTAAATAATATATGGGAACAACTCCGAAGAAAACAGATCCATAAAATGGATTAAAACCATAAACAAACCTTAAAGCGCGTTTTTCGACAAAACCGGGAAAACGCGACTTTAAGCGGGTTAAATAGACTCGTAACAATTTTGGTCAACCAAATAGTCATTAATAAACATTAATGAAGGTCTAGAACCAATGAAATCAATAAAACCAAAAAATAGTAAAAACTGTCAAAAACGGGAAGTTGTGGGGTAAAAGCATAAATAAACCAAACTAGTGTGTCCAATATTGCAAATAGAATTTTAAAACCCATAAGGAGGGCTGTGTGAGCTGATTTCATGTCCCCCTCACACTCCCTTAATTACTCCTTATTTGCAAAAGACAAAAGCAAATAAAAAGCAAAAAGTAACATGTTACTTTACCCACTCTCTCTCTCCTACTCTCTCATTTCCTCACAACCCTCTCGTACAGCACCTCCCTCCTTCTCTAATTCCTTTCTTATTCCTTAAGCAGCAGTAATGGCGATTTGCATACCACCACACAAACCCTCACTTCTCTCCTCTTGTTAACTACCCAAACCTGCTCCAAAAGTTACAAAACTTGTACCATTGGAATCCCCTCATCAAGGAGAACACATTCCTCCTTTCAAAAATCCAAAAGCTCCAATTTTGTTTTCATGCGTGGAAGCCATTTGAAGATTTGACTCCACCATTGGAAGCTCCTCCTCCACCTTGGTGTTTTGAGGTAAAAAGAATTTCGAAAATCCACCATTTCTAGCCCTTGTTTGCATTATAAGTATTTTTAGATTTTGAACTCCTTGTCCCTTGTGCTCCAGCCGATTTTGGCTTCTCCATTGGGCTAGGAATCTTACTCTCTTGCTAACCAAGGACCCTACTCGTTGGTTGGAAGGTAATAGCTTTTCATAAACCCTAAAAAAATATGCTTTAAGCTTTGGGTTAATTAAGGGTAGTATTGAAATGGTATTGTGTATTGGTAAGGGTTGTAGCACTGGAGTGTGGACTCCATTTGAAATCGAGAACAAGAAGGAAAGAAAGGAGGAGAAAGAAGAAGGAAAGAGAAAGGAAGAAAGAAAGAGAAATTAAGGTCACAAGGTAAATGCTCTTACCTTGAGTTGGTTTTGTGTTGTGTAGTGTAACAGATTGTGAGTATTAGAAATGTGTATTGTATATGGGAATGAGTAGTAAGTATGTAGTAGTATAATGAGGAAAAGAATGTAACAATTTTGAGGCTTTAAAAGATGTTTAAAAGCTTGGGTAAAACATTGGGAAGTAAATGTGCATGTGCAGGAATTTAGTGAGTGTTTAATGTTAGTATTGGTGTTGCAGAAGTTATATACTGTTGCTGTTTATAAACAGGTGATATGGATGAGAATGTGAGTAAAATTAATATGCTGAGCATACTTAGAAATGTAGGGAAACTCTGTCAAATTTTAGTTAGGAATTTAGTGGACTTAAGTGTTGTTTGACAGAGAGGAACATGGATATGTTCAGAGAAGAGAATGTGTGGTTATTACCTTGGTTTATATTTGGGAGGAAGAGATGTAGTTGAGTAGAACTAGAATGGAGCAATATAAGTTGTTTAACTAAGTTGTACTAGGTGAAGAACCATTTGGCTACGTGAGAAGAAGAGAGGAAGACCAAAATCTGTAGCAGCAGTTTAGGAAGAAAACCTGTAACAAAGGAAATCAACAGTGAAAAATATATTAAGTTAACAGAGGAGTATAGTGGTTGGATCAAGGAGGTTTAGTGTGCCTAAATGGTGTAAAAACATGTTAGATTACATGTGGAAAGATTAGGAAAGGATTAAGTATGAATTAGGGGTTGAAAGGAGGCTTAAAAACTGCATTTTAATGTGTAACAGGGATGGTCCGGGTTTACAAACCGGTACACAAACCCGGACCACCCAGAAAACACTCTAGAAACTCAATCCAGGGCATGGTCCGGGTTTGTATCCCGGTACACATACCCGGACCATAGTGAATTTTAGGCAGAAACCGTTTCCAGCATTGGTCAGGGTTTGTATCCCCGGACACAAACCCGGACCACCCCAAAACTTGCCCAGAAAGTGTTTTAATGCATTCTAATGATGGGGAATTGAATGGTAATGATAGTATAAGTTAATTAAGACTTAATTAATGATGTTTAAAGGTCATTAAGGCCATAAACAAGCCTAGAGGATAATTTTAAGTAAGTAACATAAGTAAATGTATTTAAGTAACAATGAGTTAGTAAGTATAAACTGGGAAACCTTAGAAAAGCAATAAGTAAGGTTAATTATAGATGATTAACCACCCAACCGTATGTATGTGATAGGATTCGAATAGTTGAACACCGAAGAGGAGTCGGTGAGTCTAAGTCAACGGTGACAGGTATAATTTCTTCATGCTCTGTATCCTAACCTGGTTACCCCGATTTGTGTGCTTATTTGATCACCTAAATAAGATAAATGCATGAATCGGACTATATTGCACCTACTTGTGCTTGTTTAAGTTGTTCTTGATATATCTTGTCTTGAACACTAGTTTGTATAATTCATGAAATGAATGGATAAGGATAAGTATGTATGTACTTGTAGTGTACTTGTGTATTGTATTGCATGTTGTAAGTATTTGTATATGAGTAATGGACTATTGTATGGCTTGTATGTGAATGACTTCTACTAATTCCTAACCACCTAACTCCTAACGTAAGTATGGAATAAATTGGAATGAGTAGAAGTCCGATATAGTTTCGGCCATGCGTGAGGATGAGGAGACACAAGAGGTTGGATCCGATTCCTGGTTCTTAAACTAGTCCACGGCCCAAACCCCTTAAATGGGTAGCATCCTGGATTGGTGAACCAAGTAAATCCCAGTGGTGGGACGGAGTAGTCCCCGGGCCGGAGGTCCCGATGACTTGACTTGAGTAAGTAGTAAGTAAAGTAAGTATTGTATGAGTAATGGTCTTGGCTGGTGTAAGTCATTGACCCCGAGTAAAAGATTAACCTCCACCCGATTAACCTGGGTCGACAAATGGAGCTAACAAGCATTGTGTATTGTGTATGTATTGTATATGTATGGTATATTGTGTAATTCAGGGAAGGTAAGTAAGTATCGGTTGTAATGTATGGTTTACCTTGTATGTATTGAAGTGTATGTATGTATGCCTTGCGTAAAGTATTGTAGTATTTGCATGAAAGCATGTATGCATGTATGTATAAATAAAATGAACTGCATGTATTCGACCAAGTGGTCGGCGTACCCTCGCTAGTACGCGGGGTATGCGGAAGTCATATTCAGCGTAAGCTGAGCCCCTAGGGGCAACGTTTTTAGTGTGCAGGTACCCGAAGCAGTTATGGTCACAGAAGAGACCGGTGGACATGCTTAGACTACTAGGAAAGAAACATAGGTTGTAGTAAATTGTATAAGGCTTGTAGCCTTGAATGTAGAAATGTACCAAGGGGTACACTATGATGTATTAGAAAGTATGTAGTGTGAGGAATGGGTAAATGTAGACTCTTAGTGAGTATGTATGAACTTGGAAGAGGTATTATATTTGTATAAGGATCTTAGTAAACTCGGTGTATTAAATTGTATTGAACTTATGGAGTATTGTATTGAATGGGAAGTGTAGTACTTGGTTATTATTGTAGTAAGAATTGTTTTTTGTGTAGCACTCGGATATTCCGGTCCATCAGACCGATGTTGTATGTATGTAGTAGTAGCCTTGTTAGTCACGTGGGTGGCTAACGGCATTGTATCACCCGCCGTTGTGTAAGTATGTATCCGCTACGTGAATCTGTGTGTATAAGGAGATTAGACGGTAATGACGGTATTAGCGGTAGGGGTGTTACAGAGGCTGAGACCGCAATTTGTCTCTGGCTAGATCAGAAAGGCATGCGAGGAGTCCCAAATGAACTAACACAATAGACAAAATCAACTTCCTCAATTTATGAACATAACAGAATGAACAGAAAGTAGATAGAAGGAAAGTAAAACTGCAAACATATTTGCACCGGTAGCAACCCATCTCCCTGATGCACTATCTAGATGGGGAGAAGATAAATCAAACCAGGTGTGGCGAGGAGTGGAATCGCGGAAACAAATCCGTGAATGACGCAAGGTACAAGGTTAACGTGAGATCACTAGAAACCGAACTCGCACTGACGATGCTAGAGACGAGTCTTATCTTCGACTTGAGCCAAACCCAACAAAACACGGTAGAAGTGAGAGCATGGGTATCTTTTGTTCGATTTCAGGGTTTAGGAGTAATTGAGGTAGGATGGAGAAAATGAGCAATGACGAGAGAAGGTGACAGAGAGGGGGCGGAGCTGATCGCCGGGAGTTCTCATGTTAGGGTTTTTCTGGGTGAATGTTACCGATCGTGAATTTCGAGCCACTAGGATCGGTTATGTATAACCTTGTTTTTTCCAATCAGAAGAATGGGTAATATGATAATGAAGGTGAGCAATTGCGGTGGATGAATAAAAGGGAACGAGGAAGACTGGAGATGGTGATATGATGGCAGTAGCTTGGTTGCTACATCAGGGCATGTCTTTGTTTGAAGATCAAGAGGAAGAAGAGGGGATGAATGAGAGGGAGATGAAAGTCGACGAAGCAGGAGAAGTCAGCTGGGTTACTGTTTTGCCTTGGGATTAGGGTTTATTTGCTTTTGTTGTCTTTATAGGTAATGGGTGGGGTTAGGGATGAGTTTGGGTGTGGGTGAGATTGGTGTGGAGTGGGCCTTGAAGTTTGGATATGATGGACTTGGATTTTGGGCTGTTGGGTTTGACTGAAGACTGGGCTAAGACCAAGCTTGGTCCGCCGAAAGACGAGAAATAAAAACGATCATTACAATAGAACTTCATACAAAAACTGAGAGAAGTAAAATAAAAGTTATTACTCGACATGAGTAAAACCATCAGAAACGCTAATGTTTAAAAAAAGGAAAAATTACATCGCCCACCCATGACGTTTGGCGAAATTACACACCCTACCCATGAGGTTTCAAAAATTACTTTGCCCACCCATGTGGTTTCCAATATTTTACATCCAGTAACTTTTCTAATATTTGATCAGCTTAAAATATGGTTAAATGTTATCCAAAATTGCTGAAACTTTACATGGACGATTCTAAGATGCTATATTTTGATCTAGCGTGAAATCCAAAGTTTTTTAAGCTTATATGTGATCTGTGGGACCCAATAAAACATGTGACATGTGAACGTATTTTCATTGGGTCCCACAGGTAATATATGACCTTAAAAAACTTTGAATTTCGCGCTAGATCAAAATATAACACCTTAGAATTGTCCATGTAAAGTTTCATCAATTTTGGATAACATTTAACCATCTTTTAAGTTGATCAAATATTAGAAAAATTGCTGGATGTAAAATACCAAAAACCACATGAGTGGGCAAAGTAATTTTTGAAACCTCGTGGGTGGGGTGTGTAATTTCGCCAAACGTCATGGGAACTTGTTTCTGGTCCCACAGCTTTGCGTTCGTGGGTGAAGATATTGTGTGGGCCGATTATATGACGATTGCAGGTCAATTCTATAATGATCTCTCATTAATAAAGTTGTTGGTTCAACATTCGGAATGAGAACAGTTTTCAAAAAAAAAAATTCGGAATGAGAACAAGGAGAATAGCTGATTGTGGAGTGGGTAAAATAAGAGGTATTTGGATTGTGGAACTGAACATAGGAAAATGAATTCATTGAAAATAATATTTGTATGCTGATATAAGTTTTATTTATAGCAAGACGGTGACACATGTAACCACCATTTTCTGGGAGTATCTAAGAAGTTATCACTCCTAAGATCTATAGACCATTTTGTGAGGATTATAAGATATTAGATTAGTCCAACATGAATAGCCGGTGACTCTAAGCATAGTGAAATCTGGTTTTTTAGTCATCAACTTTATATAGGGAATATAGGATAAGACCTTTGAACCAACCAAAAGTCTCGAAAGCGTTGGACCAAAACTCAAAAGGGACACAAGATTGGAACATAAGAGCTCACCATTATTCATGATATTTGTTGCACATCAATACCGTGTCATTCTTTTGGTGAGAGTATGAGACGGTAAAGATGTGAAAATTTATCATAAGAAGTAACTAGAGAAGTAAGACTCTTGAATTCATCTCCTACATCCATTTGGATGGTTTTAACTTTTAATATAGGTTAAATAATGACTATGCACCATACATACAAAATAATCAAATACTTGATAAACACCTAATATGGATACCATAACAAAAAATTAAACAAACTTGAAAAAAAAAATCCACTAAAGTAGAAAAAAATATGTATCCACCAAATAATAGAGGCAGGTCCTTAAGCATCTACAAATAATAGATCGAACGGAGCCCTGAAGATAGAGGGGCTAGCATGATAAATAAAATCAAGATGTTTGCCTTGACAACATGCATGTTACAAAAACTTTATTATTAAATTGTAGAGCTTGTAAACTGAAAGAGTGTAGAATTTGGTAGTAATGAAGGAAGAAAGATGCCCCAGCACTAGTGCTAAATCTCACAGGCTGCATTTGATCCTAGAAGTATCTAAGTAACCACCCCTGGAAGTGTTTGTTGATAGCTAGATCCTTCAAGATAAAACAATATAATTCAAAACTGGCATTATTATCCAAATAGAACTAGCCCATAAATATTAATGCTTATTGACAGATGAGGTGTGATAAATCTGTTTAAGTGGAAAGTCAAAGAGACAACACGAGCCTTGGTGAGAGATATGTAAACCTAAAGTAATAACCTCTAGTCCTAAATAATCAGTTGCACCCAAAGCGATCATATTATTGTGTAAGGTGTGTATGGTACTTATATACTTTAAGTACGACGTTATTGTCTCATAAGATCAATAGTTGACAAATTAATTGCATTGAAACATTCTCAATAGTTGTGTTGTATTGATAGTTGACCCATGTATTATATCGAGACAGGTGCATGGGAAGTAGTATCTTGTGTCACTAAATTGTCTATTATAAGTGTTGGCCTAATACAACTATTGGGCCTGTAAACTTGGATATCGAGGACTAAGTTTTGGATAAAATAAATGATGAACATGTTAGATTTTTCTTAATTAGGATCTATGCTAGTAGATCCACAAAACAGAATCATACTTACCTTTACCCATGATAGGTAGTTCATGTATTTCTTCTACCTTAACTAGATGTTGGGTCTTCTAGTTTCCTCTTGAGTGGGTGTACTTCTACACTCCAGATTTATCTTAAACTCTTCAAGCTTTTGTTTCTACAAGAGAAAGAGAAGGACAATAAGAGAAAAATATGTTGAACCAACAACTTTATTAATGAGAGATCATTATAGAATTGACCTGCAATCGTCATATAATCGGCCCACACAATATCTTCACCCACGAACGCAAAGCTGTGGGACCAGAAACAAGTTCCGACAGTTTTCTAAAAAAAACAAGTTTAGACAGAAACCATTGCCACGTACACATAATATTACCTGCATACAAGCGATGACTTGTTACATTAGTGACGAATATATTCTTATTTTTTTATTCTATTTATATAATAATTATTTTTATCATAGGGTTGAAAATAAAAAAAATATCAAAAAACTATAATGAATTATGCTTTGAACAATATTTAGGATGGGAGTATTGGGTTCTTCATTGGGCCAACTTATTTGATGAAAACGGCCCAATTTAGTTCTTCGGCATTTTGTTCTACGCGGGGCCCAATATTCTAATATTATTTCAATGCATGACGTGTCTCGTGCGACACAACCATCGATCCCCTCGGAGAGAGCCAGTCGGGGAGGGGAGGAAGATTGTCACCTTAGGTAGGTCTCCGGCAAGCGATTCATCTCTGTTCTGTCTTGTTGATTTGGTTGAGGAAAGGAAAAGTGAAACCGGAAGTTCAAATGGCTCAAGCAGTTGAAGAATGGTACAAACAGATGCCTATCATCACCCGATCGTATCTCACTGCCGCAATCGTCACCACCATCGGCTGCTCGCTTGATGTACATATCTGCTCGTTGAAATACACCTCTCTCTTGGTTCTGTTAGTTGTCTATCAAATTATGGGCTGAGTGACTGGTCAATTGAGGTTTATGCGGTGTTTTATGTTGAATCTGGAGATTGGGTGCTTATTCGATGATTATCTGTTGCAGAATTTGAGTTAGTGGTTGTATGTGCTACTCAGAAGATGTGGTACTCTGCATGCTTTGTATATCGTCCTATAATGGGAGGTTTATGGAGTCGATTGTTGGGGGAAGGTGGTTCGATCTTCGATCTTTTAGCGAATATTCTGTTCTTGGGTTGCTTCAAATTTGGTCAATGTGATCAGAGTTCGCTATTTTAGTTTGCCTCTTTCATTCCTGCTGATCTTTTATAATGTTATTCTTCTCAATACTCATCCCCTTCATGTAAAATGTTCTGGCAGATAATTTCTCCCTATAACTTGTACTTGAACCCGAGGCTTGTGATTAAACAATATCAGTTCTGGAGGCTGATTACGAACTTCTTATACTTCCGAAAAATGGGTAAATACTAATGCTGGTTTTTATATTTGTGTTCCTTTTCTAAAATTTCAAGTCAGGATCCGCCTAATGGTTTTTTTTATATTTCTCCCATGACATGCTTATCTGAAATTCGCACTGCTAATGTATGCGTTATTTTTTTGTTTGTGTTCATCATAACTCCACATTTTTTGCTATTAGTGTGATTAATATGTTCTGTGACTGAATTGTTTGAGATTTAGCAATCTTTGTCTATTGCTTACGTGTAAAAGTATTTAGGCACTGCTAATTTAATATTGTGGTGCTGTTTAATGTTTTTTTGATAGTTACGGTAGTGAGTAGGTTTCAAACCCAGGACCTTTGGTTCCTGTATACCACTCATCTACCGACCAAGCCATAGGGGCTTGGCAGTGGTGCTGTTTAATGTATCCCTTCACCTCAGGGATTTCGAATTCTTGTGTAATCTCATGTGCATTTTCATACCAACGCCTACCATTAGCAAATCAGCTAAGTCATGATGTACTAGATTTTTGCAGCTTGACCTTAGTTTAAAGTCTTGATTCTTGAAAAACTTATTTCTCATTTAGAAAAAAATCGTCTAAATAGATTTTCTGCTTGGGATAAATTTGTTGGATATGGTCAAGAAATAATAAAATTTTACTAGCCTAGTAGCAATTTACTTGAGACTGATTACATGGCAGAGCCTAGTAGTTTAAAGTGTGCTTTCTGGTGGAGCCTAACTTTTTGGCCTTATTGATGTCAAAGACCTTTTGAGTAACCTCCCTGGCAATGGTATTCTCGCAGCAAGGCTTGAGCCGTCAGTCAGTTTAGCATGACGTTTTGGCTACGGTGTTAGCAAGCATGGTTGTGTATGTACTTAACACTGTACTGTCCCGGTAGTTCTACATCAATTGACTGTTCCTAGGCCTTTCTAATTAACAAACTAAGTGGTATTCAGATAGTAATTTGATTGTTTGGTTACGGAGAATCTGAAAAATAGAGTATCTATAAGTAGATCATACCCTTTTTGTAGTTAGATCTATCTACTTCTTCAGGATGTTTTGATTTAATCGTAGGTTGGGCTATTTTGTGATAATCTATTAATGTTTGCACAAACAGAGAATAAGATCTGGTCACTTGAATGGATTTTTTGGTTGTAACCCAAAGTGTGTTTTGTTACAATGTTTATGAATTTTCTAGAAGACCTTAAAAAGCAGAAGGAAAGTAATATATATAAGTTCACATAATCACGTTGTTTCTGATTCATCTTGTCATTATTTAGCTCATTATGTTCATGGTAGTTGGTTTCAGCAAAAGCTCAATAAGTATCTCAAATAGTATAAAATTAAACAAAACAAGTTAGAGACCATCATATTCATCGGCTGTTTATTATCTGGGATTCATCTTCTGACATGGCGTACTCTGTTTACACCAGACCTGGATTTCCTTTTCCATATGTTCTTTCTTGCACGCTATTGCAAGCTTCTTGAGGAGAATTCATTCAGGGGAAGGACGGCCGATTTCTTCTACATGCTTTTGTTTGGCTCAACTGTTTTGACTGGGATTGTTCTTGTTGGAGGGATGATTCCTTATGTGTCTGAATCATTTGCGAGAATCATATTTCTTAGCAACTCTTTGACGTTCATGATGGTAAGCTTCTTTTCATAATACCCTTCCTTATAACTGTTGTTTTCCACTACTGGTCTGTTTGATTCCATGCCGATCTTATCACTTCACAGGTTTATGTATGGAGCAAGCAAAACCCGTTTATTCATATGAGTTTCTTGGGTCTGTTTACCTTCACTGCAGCATATCTTCCTTGGGTGAGATGTCTTTTGTTTAAGCGGCTAATCTTTTGCACTGTGATGTGGTTGGAGTATTTGATGCTATTTATTTCCAACGTTCTTGCTTAATTTTTAATTACATGACAGAGGTAATATTATTCTATTGTTTTGGGTGGTGAGTAATGCAATGCTTTTCACAGTATTGCCTTAATAAAAGTGCAATGTATTAGAAATTCCTTTTGTTGCTTTGTATTGTCTATACATGATTTGATTTCATGACGGATGTGTAAATTTGAGCAACTTTTGTGTATATCATGCTTACACTGAAAACACATTATTCCTCAAATGTAAAATCTTTGTTGGAAAAAGTTACTTAATCCTGTTCACATAGATAGGTGTTTTTGAATATTTTTCTATAAACTAAGGGAATTCTTATTCAGGGTACATTGCCCCTAATTTTCCTAGTAATTATGTGGGTTAAAGTTGAGGATTTATATTTTTTTCCTACAAAATAATAGATTTAGTTATTTTATAAAATGTATTTAGTTAAAATAAAAAATTGTTTATGCTGTTTTTATTCGTTGAACTAATTCTCATCTGAATCTTGTTTTTTTTCGATTTGGTAGGCAATCACATTCACTTTTTGTTTGTCCTGTTAAAATTTAAAAATAAATTCCGTCAATAATTCTTTTTAGTGTTAGCGATTTGACTGATATTATACCATTTTTATGTAATAGTATGAAGAGTGTTTTTAAGTAAGGGGGGGGGGGGATAGTTAAAAGATTTGTCTGTTTGAAGATAATTAGTACAACCTAAACTGAATGGGAGGGTGTAAAAATAAAGTAATATAACTCATTTCAAATGTATTAATTTTTTGAGCTTTTTCATGTATTTCATTTTTGTGTATAAACAACTTTGTAACGTGTATATCGATTGCGAACAAATACTGTGAAGTGTTTTACTCGTGTACATATGAATTGTATGAAGTTCATTTCATATTTCATGTGTGCCTTTGACACGTCCCAGATACCTATTTGGCCGCCTAATTGGTCATATGCTATATGAGTTTATGATCTTTGTACCATTTAATTGAATTTTGTATTAATATTGGAAACTTTTCTATCTCCACTTGCAGGTTCTCCTAGGATTTTCGATCCTTGTAGGTGCTAGTCCCTGGGTGGATTTGTTGGTAATTCCTTGTTCAAGTCTTGCTGAAGATCTGTATTATTTTGTGAAAGAAATTGTGTAATGTGTAGATGTCAGCTCAGTGTAGAAAATATATTAATGAATTCAAGCATCAACTATATTGAGAAGTTCTATGCATGTTTTCTTCCCTGGAAACATTCCAATCTTGGAATGACCTTCATTGGCCACTCTTGCATAGTTCAAATGTTTACCCCAGCTTCCCAGTAGCTCCCATTCTACCAATTTAGCAATGATGGTCTGTTTGAAATATAAAAACTGCACTTGTGGCTCCTCTTGCAGGGAATGATTGCCGGCCACGCGTACTACTTTCTTGAGGATGTTTACCCTAGAATGACTGACCGTAGACCTCTAAGGACTCCATCATTCATCAAAGCACTTTTTCCAGAGGAGCCAGTGGTGGTGGCTCGACCTGGGGAGGTACGTTTTGCTCCTGCGCCCATGGAGGAGCTACATCAGGATTAATAGATCTCTATAATTTGAGTTGATTGGAGAGGGGCGTTGGAATTGTGATAGTTTAGCCTGGTTTACGCGGACAGCAAAAGTTGGATGAAAAGTAAAATTTTACCTGCGTTTCACTAACATGACTATGATTATGACCTACATTTTCAGTTTGTCAACTGTAATCCATATTTGTAATCTTGTCATTGCTTGTTGTACTGGAGACACGTAGAACTTTCAGAATCAGGGATAGACAATTCTATTGAACTGGCCTTATTTTCTGTGGTGTGATGTGTTGCCTTAGAATAGAGCGGATTTCTTGATTGTTTTTGAGATTCTGAAGCACTTACATACAAATTTTGGTTTCTGACTCAATGTACTTTCTCCAGTCTTCAACATGTTTGATCAGGTCGTGAAGATATTACTATTTTATCTGTCAAGTGTCATATACTGTTTTTTTTAAAGAAGTGTCATATACTGTTCGCTGTTACAGCATTGCATTGCATGTGTTTGATAAATATAAATATGTTGCACTCTCACTCGAATTTGACATTGACTTCACTTAAACTCAACATCCGAACTTTTTAACAGTGCTAGAAAACCTTTAAAAATAAGCTACTTAAAGTACCCCATTGTCCTATGATACTACTATGGCTTACTCCAGCTACAGGCAAAATTGGAAAGCAAACAATGAAGTGACTCGTTACATTTTTAGTGAGCTATCTGCTTTGGTTGGTTTGGCATTATCTTCTAGGAGAAACATTTCTCAAGAAAGAATCAAGAATGTGTTATGTAAGACAGTCAGTGATCCTGAGCAGATACTCTTTTAAAAGGCAAGTTTGGCAAGATGTAGAGAACAAGGGCTGAAGGTAAGATCTCGACAAACTGCCCAAATGCCAAGAGAAATAGATCAGAGCGGCGTGGAAATTGTAAAAATGAAAACGAGAAACTTCATGGAGGATCTCAATTTCTGAAGTTCTAATGATGATCTGAAGCACCTAAGATGCAAAAAAAAAAAAAAAAAACTGTGAAACCGTAGAATTTCTATTCTATCACGCTTTAATTGAATCATGCTCTATGCAAGGATGTTATTTATGCCAAGCAAAGGGTTTTTTTTTTACTTGCAACGCAGCATCTTATTAGAGCTTTATAACTTACAACGCGGCCTATTATTAAGAAGTAGTTAAAATGTAGCCGTTACTGACCGACCTGAAGAAATTTTTCAATGTTCAATACAAACCTCGTAAAGCTTTCCTTCTTTTGCCTTTGGATTCTATTAGGAACCGCGTAGTTATTCAATCGACCACCCAAACTTGCTTACATAAGCTCTGTTCCAACACTTTTCTAAACCAAAGCCGGGTTTCTTACTCTAGTTCTTTATAGTAAACGCTATACAAATCTACAAAAACTATGAGGGAGGTCATCTTCAACAACATGTTTGTGTGTGCTTAAGACTTAGGTTAGTTGGAGAGGCTGGTCCCTGAGTAAGTCATATGTAAACTCTGTAAAAAGAAGGGAGACCGTAAGGTGTTGTATAGAAAAAATCCTTGGTGTGGGAGAAGTGAAACAAATAGGAAGAGATTTCCGGTGGAGATTGGATTGCTCATGTTGAAGAAGGAGATTTGGTGGACAAAGAATAGATTGATAAAAGAGGGGGATAAAAATAAAGACTATTTCCACTCTAAAGATTATACAAAGAGACCGAATGAACCAAAAATTTGTCCATGTTGTTCAAGGTAGTGTGAGTCATGAGATCATGTCTAAACTTAATGCTCCCTACTCTAGCAATGACGTCTTCAAGGCAATGAAGTAACTTAAGTAAGATAAATCTTATAAGCATAATATAGCTAGTATAAAACACATTGGCATGAAGTTGGGCCTCAAGTGACAAAATTAATGTTCTCTATTCTCAAGAGAATTCTCTCCCCAAGTCTTTGAACAATTATTTCGTTATCTTAATCCTTAGTAGGAGATAACATTCCCCTTGGAGTTATTAGGACTTATAATATGAACGTTCTTGTTGTTTACTTTATGAGATGAATCAAGGTTACATAGTTCGGAGTCCTCCCATCTGTATGAAAAAGTCATGGAGTGAGTGATATTATATACAAAAAAGGGAAAATTTACAATATATCACGATTTGAGTTTGTAATTCACGATATACCCCTTTTTGGAAAGTTGTCCCTAATATGTCACGATTTGAGTTTGAAATTCACAAATGTCATTGTTCGGTAACGGACGTTAAATTCGATGTTAACCCTCTCCGGAAAATTGAAAAAAATGCCCCTGGCGAAAAGTTTTGAATTTTTTTTAAAAAAAAATTAATGGCGCTGGTTTGACTGTGCAACGACTGTATTTTTTTAAACAACTTTAAAAGTACATAAAATACCCTTGTTTGGGTTTATAGTTTATAATATGCCACTATTTAAGTTTTGTAGTTTACAATATGCCACCGTTTGAGTTTTGATGTTCACAAAATGCCCCTATTTTTCCTGTAACAGCTAGTTTTGAGTTCAAACGGCTAGTTTGAGTCCAACAACTCTTTTTTTGCCTTTATAAAGGCCTTCTTATCATATAAACAGAGCGCAAACATCATACTAAAGTCATGGTCATGTTTACAACTACAATCAATGAAAAGTTTCAAACAATTCATTGCAAATATGGAGCCCATCAAACCTTACCCTCCCTCGCAAAGGCACTTACTTCAGTTGGAAGGGCGTACTACAAATGCTGGACTTGTGATTTCTTCAAGTGGAAGGCCTTACCCTAAGATTTCTTACCCTGGGATAAGGGGAGTATTAATCCTGCATCACTGGTGCCCACCACTAGAAGAAATCATAAGCCCGCAGTTGTAGTACGCCCTTCCAACCGAAGTGTCTTTGCGGGAGAGGGTAAGGTTTGATGGGGCTCCACATTTGTAATGAATTGTTTAAAACTTTTCATTGGTTCTAGTTGTAAACATGACCATGACTTTAGTATGGTGTCTGCGCTCTGTTTATATGATAACGTCTTTATAAAGGTAAAAAAAGAGTTGTTGGACTCAAACTTAACCGCTACAGGAAAAACATAGGCATTTTGTGAACATCAAAACTCAAACAGTGACATATTGTAAACTACAAAGCTTAAATAGTGACATATTGTAAACTATAAATATCTTATGTACTTTTAAAATTGTTTGAAAAAATAGTCGTTACACAGGCAAACCAGCGCCATTAGATTTTTTAAGAGTAAATTACTTGGAACCCCCTTGAGGATTTGGGATAATACAGTTAACCACCTTGTGTTTATCATAATTATTGGTAACCTCCTTGAGGTTACGATATCTCTAACTATGAGCCCCGAACTATAACTCTGGTATCAAAACGTTAACTACATGCTGACCCGTCAGCTTAATCACATTAATAATGACAGACTGGACAAAAAACAGTGCTTATCAACATTGTTATTTTCCTAAAAACATCAACTCTACCTCGAAAATGCATCTGAAGTAGGATGAGGGAGAGTTAGGCAATGTTGAATAAACAGTTTTGTTGTCCGGTCTAGCATTATAAATGTGATTAAACTGACATATTAACACATAGTTAACTTCCTAATAACAGAGATATAATTTGGAGGCTCATAGTCAAAGATACCTTAACCTCAAGGTGATTTCCAATAATAATGATAAACACAAGAGGGTTAATTATATTATCCCAAAACCTTAAGGGAGTTTCCAGTAATTTACTCATTTTAAAAAAAAAATCAAACTTTTCACAAAGGATATTTTGATCATTTTCCAGAGAGGGTTAACGGCAAATTTGATGTCTGTTACATGATCGTGACATTTTATGAATTTTAAACTCAAAGCATGACATTATGAACAACTTTCTAAAAAGGAGACATCATAAATTACAAACTCAAATTGTAACATATTATGAATTTTCCCAAACAAAAGCGTCATGCCCCGGAAGTAAATTAAGACAGCTAAGAAGATATGCGTCGAGAGAGCCAAGGATAAACGACAATTATACAATATAAGTAATGTCAAACTCTTGGTGTAAGGTGAACATCTTCAATTCACTGGTTACAAAGGTCAACATCTTCAATCATTTCATTTTCCACTATATCAAGGATTTTCCGAGTGGTTCAATAAAGTTAAACAAGCACTTGTCCTTTACCTTTCTTAATAGAATTATTGCCTTTAAGTGCTGGTTACCCAACAAGAAAAGATACTCACTTGCCACCAAAAATAAAATACAGAGCAATGATGATGGCAAGCAAGTGTTGAGATCTAGACTGCCCATCTACACTTGACAAAATAAGATAAGATATCCAAATCATGTGTTAATGATAGCACGTTTAATCAAGAAGCTCAAAGCGAAGATACTGATAATACAAACACCGACAATAATTAATGCGCTGAAGAAGAATAAATTACGAGAAGCATAACTTGAAGACATTTCCGATCTATTTCAACTTTGGGATTCATTTTTGACATAAACTATGGAATTTCAAATTAGTTTCCCAGAAGCTCAAGGCAAAGGTATTGATAATAAAGCACCGACAAGAATTAATACGCTCATGAATACTAAACTTCGAGAAGCATAAATTGAAGAAATTCCCTTTCTATTTCAACTTTGGGAATCATTTTGACAAAAACTATACAAGTTCCAATTAATTTCCCAGTAGCTTCCTGTTGAAATGATACTTAAGAATTTAATCTCTTGGTGGCAGCTGCTGTTACGGAGGGAAAAGAATATATATATATATGCGCAGTAGGTGGGGCAACTGCCATCTATCTGGACACTCGTTGCTTAAGCATCAATCAAACACCTGCACAAGAGATGAGATGAAAAGGGAAAGGCCAACTATATTTTTGCCTTGAGCTATAAGAACCTCTGCTAAAGGCGCGCTCGGAAAAGTGAGATTGCAGTACAGAACACGTGAAATGGGATTGTTACCTACTTTTTAGCTTATGTCTCAACTCTCAAGCAAAAATATACGTATTAGAATGAAAAAAGAAGATTTCACCCGCCCAACAAAAGGCCCTTCTTGTCTTACCAGGTTAATTGAGAAAATCACACTAGATAGTCTTTTTCGTCCGGTTAACCAAAACTACTCTCTAAAAGCTCTTACTGACTACTAAGCTTGAGGCAATATTCCTCTCAACACAACAGTGAGCTGAGATGGGGTCATCAGAGACCCCAACGCCAACAGGATTGAGAAGCTCGGTATCAATTGAACATTCATGTGGATATCTTCTCCAAGAACTACAGGTCACTCCTATTATATAATTAAGCTGTGGCAAACCATTCTATCTAAACTTGTCCTGTTTTTCATTTTCATCTTTTTGACACATTCTTCTTGGGTTTCATCAAATTTCAAAATAGATGATATGGGATGAGGTTGGGGAACATCAGTCTGAAAGGGAAAAGGTATTACTTGATCTCGAGCAGCAGTGTTTGGAGCTCTATAGAAGAAAAGTTGACTATGCAAACATGGCAAGGGCTAGGCTTCATCAAGAACTAGCTCTAGCAGAATCTGAATCCACACAACTTCTCTTGTCACTTGGTGAACGATCTCTCCCAGGCCGGGTATCATCATAATTATCTCATACATGCTAAAAAAGGCACCCATCAATACATACATTCCTCCAGTCCATGCAATATAATCAAGTTTTTAACTGTTTCCAACAGCCAGAGAAAAAGGAAGGAAACCTTAAGCAACAGCTAGAAGCAATCAATCCAGCACTTCAGGAGATGAGGCTAAGGAAACAAGAACGATTGAGCCACTTCAGATCTGTGCAAGGTCACATTCAGAAAATCTTAGCAGAAATAGCAGGCCTTTCGGAGTATGATGATTTAGCATCAAATGGCATAGTTAATCAGAATGATCTTTCAATTAAGAGACTAGAGGAGTACCAAGCTGAGCTGCAAAGACTTCAGAAGGAAAAGGTACCACAGTGATAACTGTGCTAACTTAGAGCATCACACGCAAGTGATTCATCTTAAAACAAGTTTTACCTTTTGAATCAATTATCTGAAACAAAATTACCTTCTTCATCTCAAGGCAAATAGACTCCAGAGAGTGGACAGATACATAAGCAGAATCAGAGAGTTGTCAGCCATATTAGGCATCGACTTTTCAATGACCATCACAAAGATTCATCCAAGTCTGAATGACTTGTGTGGGATAGCTAAGAATATAGGCGACAACATTTTGGCGGAACTAGGCAACACAGTGGAATCCTTAGAAGAAGAAAAGCAGAAACGCCTCCAGCAGGTAAGTTCCAATCTATCTTCTGCAGCACATATTTGACTGACTTTACTACTGAAACAGGTCACAGCAAGCAACCACAAATATAAAATGCTTCTCTATTTCCAGTTCATTACTCAACAGTAAACAGCAATATGTATTCATCATGCAGCTCACTAAACTGGGTAATGCATTGACGGACTTATGGGACCTGCTGGGTACACCAGAACATGAACGCAACAAGTTTTCCAGTATTGCCAATCTAGTATCATTCTCATCGGCAAAGACACCTGATCCTACCAGTCTCACTATCAGCAAAATACAACAGGTCAGCTGCTAATTTCCTAGAGGCTAATCCATAATACTCCATATCATCACACTATCAAGCAGGCTCATCACAACAGTAATCAGTCCTAATCATCATATACAATAATAAATACTGCATCAATCTTAGATTTCTAACAGGCTCATCTTATCAATAATTTCAAGGCTGAGGTGGAAGTAGAGAGACTCAAACAACTAAAAGCAGGCAAAATGAAAGAGCTTTTTCTCCAGAAACAGTTTGAACTTGAAGAGATATGCCATGAATCTCACATGGAAAATCCATTTAGAGAAGACATCAATAAAATTATGGACCTAATTAACTCAGGGGATATTGATCACGCCAACCTACTCGTGAGCATCGACACACAGATTGCCAAGGCAAAAGAGGATGCTTATAGCAGGAAAGGAATAATGGAGAGGTTGAGAAGTGGATGATTGCACGTGATGAGGAACGCTGGTTAGAAGAATATAACAAGGTTTGCTCCTTGTCTCTTTTCTTCTTCATAATGTGACAGTGGGGGAGGGGGATAAACTTAAATATCTACATCGGATGCAGCCAGGATGTGTCGAACCCAAGACCTCTAGTCTTAAGTGTACTGTGCTTACCACCTGAATTACAAGTGCTCAACTTATGTCCTTTTCTTTAGAAAAGTGGAAACATCACCTTTTGCAGAACTAACCAGCATCTCAATCTACTTAATGCATACTTGCAGGATGATAATAGATATTCAGTTAGTAGAAGTTCATACAGAAACTTGAAAAGAGCAGAACGTGCCAGAATACAAGTCAGCAAAATCCAGGTAAACTACCAAAAGCTGCCGAACTATCTTTTCATAAGGTTACAGTAAGATAATCCACTTATTTAGAAGATGGAGTGCTTAAACATATTGGTGAATAAATGTTGAACACCTCATTCAGAATGAGTGCTTATTAATATCTAAATTCATTAAGGTACAGCTAATCAACCAATGGAACCAAGGTTTGACTTTGATATGAGTTCTTTATTGCAGCTTTGGTAGAATCACTGATCTGCAAGACACAAAGCTGGGAAGAGGACACGAAGAAAGTATTTCTGTATGATCAGGTGAGGTTGTAATTTGTTTGGAGAAAAATATTATTTATCTACTAGAGTTTCACTCTTGTGTAGCACAATCCTTTCAGGTTCCTCTGCTTACTATGTTAGAGGAGTACAATCGACTAAGCCAGGAAAAAGAAGAAGAGAAGCTAAAACAACGGGTTAGTGTTCACAAACCACTACAAGCTTATTCGATAGTAATACAAAAGGATCAAAAAATAAGTAAATTATAATATATATATATTTTCGGGAGAGGAGAGCATACTGACTAGATTACTTACAATACTCCAGCTGGAGAAGAAGATGGGTCAAAACAGGGTAGCAGTTAAACAAGATAGTGCCTTCAGCTCAAGACCACCCAGCAGCAATCTAAGAATCCCAAACAGGAGCTTGAATGGCAACTTTGGCAATACTTCTCCTGCAAGCATAAGGCTTATACACTCTATTCAACAGCTAGGTTCAAACAAGATGAACACTTCAACACAAAGCATCACATTCCCGCAGAAGAGTAGAAAAATGCAAGGCCAAAAAGTACAAACAAAACCCCCAAATTTTGCTATTTAATCAGAGAGAAGAAACAGCTTCTTTGGTATCATCCTTTTCAGGCCCCTCCATAATTTTGGATGTACAGCAAGTGATGCATATATCTTAGGGAGTCCTCCCACGCAATGGTCGGTTAGATATGATACGTCCACAGAATAACATCAGCGAATGTGAATTCTTAATTTTATTTTGTTGGTTATATGTTCATATATATATATATATATATATCTCAGTTTGTAACGGTGTGTTTCTGATGACACAATATGTCTTGTTCTTGTAGCTCCAATTCTTGATAAGTCTGATACTTTTCAACTGTAAAAAGATAGTCATCGGTTTTTGAACTCCAGTTGCGCCACAGCTTATAGACAACAACGCACCAATAATGAAAAATTACAAAAACATATCATCAAAAACTAACCCGGAAATCAGAACAAAATAACATCACAAGTTCTTCTCGTTCAGCTGAGAGCAACCATTGTAGCTCTTTCATAGGTCATTAAATATGTACATACAAGTGATATTCTAACATGTAAACCGCCACATGCCTCGAGGGGATTGAATAAATAATTTGCTATCAAGTTCGCTAAAGCGGATCAGATTCCCCGTTTTCCGTTATAATCGGACCGTTCTTATCCCCATTTTCCGATTCGATCGGACCATTCTTATTCCCATTTTCCGGCTGGCGAAAGAAGCTATCTATACGCCTAGTGTTACCCAAGCTCCGCTTATCGTTCACACCAGCAACCCTAGTCCGAGCTCGATCCTTGATAGGTTGTTCCGCAACAAGGGCTGAGAAGGCAAAGGGAGTTCATCGAGCAGGAAATCGCTGGTTGGACGATGCCTTTTCACGGCCATTCTCAAATGCTCAAGCTTCACCATCTTCCGCTTCTTTTCCACGGCGACCTCCGCTGATTTCTCGGCTAGAAATCCTAGAAACAGTTCGGCTGATTCGGAAACGAGAAGGAGAGCCTCCGTAGTGAGTTTTCCAATATCCGAGTCGAGTTTTATAATTCGCTTGACCCGGCCGCTTGGGAACGAAGGTTGAAGCGCCCCCATCTCCTTCTCCTCCAGCGTAGCATCTTCCCCATTTTTTTTTATCGGATGTCCCAGAAGGAATTAGGGTGAGAATAAGGTTCTTATCTTGGGGTATTATCAAACGGTTTCGGCAGAGAGTTCTCCTGGAAGAAAAGTGTATTCCCGCCCTTCAGTCCATTTTGGCGGGAGTGCGCTATTTCTGGGTTTGCTCGCCACTGGTTTGGGCAGTTTTGAACTATTTAATATTCAGTTCGGTTGGACTGGGTCAGATGAATTCGGTTTTTCGGGTTTAGTTCAGATTTATGAAATTACAGGTTGGTTGGATCGATTCGATTGTATTTCGGTTTGGATGATTTCCGGCTATGATGGTTTTAGTTTGGTTTCCTATGGTTCGGGTTAGTCAATAGTGCATTTGGTTTTTTCAGGCTATAAGTCTAATTCGGGTGAATTATTTGAGTTAGGCTAAGCCGATACAAAATTGTAAATGTCATATTAAAATAATCATTTTTTCATTTACAACTACATATATCTCAATAAAATTAGGCTAGGTTGTCTACTCATGAGGTAGACATGGGTCAATTGAAGGAACATTTTATATGTAGTGTGATTGTAGAATCTAAAATTGTATCACCAATTCAAATCTAATTTTGTAAATCTATTCTCATTATAAAAAAAAATCCTTCCCTCAATCAACTAGTATTATAACTATTATGTTGTAGCCAAAAATTAAAGCATGAAAATTTGTTGAAACCCACATCCAACCATATGTTAAAGAAGGCACAAACATTGTTTTAAAAAGCATAAATTAAAGGTTCATGATATATTTCGATGCAAATCTATGAGGCATGCTCATGTTTAACCATTATTTTTCAGATGTGTATTTATTAATTGTTTCAAAACTTGAAAGCGCAACACAATTATTCACTTTCTGAATTGTAATCTGTAATATAGATTATATATGTAGTAATAATTTTTACATACTCTTTAGTATTTATTTTAATTTGTCATATTTCAAAATGTTCATAGGAAGAAAAAAATAGACTGACACAAACTCAATTGGATAACAATGAAATGTATCTTGGGTGGATGGAGAGCCAAAATAAAGATGTTACGTAGTTACACTTAGATGGTGATGATTTTATGTGAGAAAGCGAGATTATCCATGACAGAAGAGTATCTACCAAATGTGGAGCCGGCTCATTGAGTTCATATCTAGATTAATGGAAGTTTGCTTTCTAACTTATATCCATTAAAAAAATATCATCGAGCATCTTACAGTACGTCAATATAGTGTATGTATATTATAATTATAAATGTGTTTAGAAATTTTATTTTACAAAAATTATTCACATATTTGAGATTACATCTATACATATACAAGAGTGAAATTTTACAACTAGATATTTAAAGACGACTAGATATTAGAAATAATAATATTATTTTACAGTTTGGTTTAGTTAGGATTATTATCGGTTTATGTTCGATTCGGGTTGACTTGGGTTCTAGGTGATTATCGGGTTCGGGTGACTATGGTTTGGATGGCTTAGGGTTAAATGTTTTTGGTTCGGATGATTTTGGATAGTGGTTGATTTTCGGTTCTATCAAATCTCGGTTCGATTCGGTTCATTGTAGGTTTCGGGTCAGTTTTTCAATTATCCATACGGTTGAGAATTGGATTTCTATTCGGTTCGATTCGATTCGGTTTTTTGGGTTCGGATCACTTTTGCCACCTGGGGCTATACAGTTTTTCAAAATTGAAAAACTTGGTATCCACCACGAGATATCCGTAAAGTGTGATGTCCCTACGTTTAAATTCTGATGTATTATATTGTTAATATTTCTATTTTACCTCCCCAACATATTATTCATAATAACATCAGAGATTTATGGTTATTTTTAAAAAATTAAAATATAAAAAAATGCACAAAAAATTAAAGATCATATAAAATTTGAATTCAATTTAAAAAATGAATATGATTAAATAAACAAAAAGAATTAAATCATAAATTTTAAAAATAAATAGATATGGTTAAACAATAAAAATTAATATAGTTAAAAAATTTGTTACATAATTTTAAAACTATTGTAGTGAAGACTTCAAATCATAAAATAGTTATAACAAATACATTAAAATCACATGAAATTGATTATGTTTTATGTTTCTTTATACTTTATTTTTCTAATTTTAAATAATCAGTTTTATATGTACCAAATGAGCTTGTTACTTTTAATATTTTTCATATTATTGTTATACTTTTCTATGATTTAAGTCTTTGTTACCTAACACTTTAACAATTTATGTTTATTTTTCAAAATAATTTATTGCTTTATTATTTAGTCATTTCCATTTATTTAAAAAATTTTGTATATTTAATATTATTCATTTTTCAAAATTGAATTCAAATTTTATATGATCTTTAATTTTTTGTGTACTTTTTCTAATATTTTTTTTAAATTCGATCATAAACCCCTAAGGTTCTTATGGGGACATATGGTGGTGTGGGGTAAAATGGGGATATTAATAATATAATATATCACAATTTGAACGGAGGGGTATCTCATAATGAAATTGAAACCTCAGGGTATCTCGTAAAAAAATGCAACCTCAGTGATATCACGCAATGAAAAAGAAACATCATGAGTATTTCATAATATTCACTTAAACTTTAGGGGTATCTCGTGAAATTTCCCTTCAAAATTTGATATTGTTATTATTTGTTTATATTAGTTAGCGTATTCAGGATAACTATTTAGGGTTGTAAGATAATAAGGTTACTGAAAACTTGAGGTAATTAAATTTTTTATGTGTATAATATAGGGTTGTTCACAGTACGATTTACTAGTGTACCGGATAACCAGGTGATACTGTTTTAAAATTTTGATATCGTCATCATTCTATTTACATTGGTTAAACGTATTAAAGTTAACCATTTAGGGTGGTACGATAATTAAGATTAACCGAAAATCAGGTGAGATTTTTTTAAGGAAAATATATCCCTGCCCATGTGGTTTGACGTATTTTGTCATCTACCCACGTGGTTTAGGAAATTACTTTCCCCACTCATGCAATTTCACACGTTTTATATCCATCAACAATTTGTCATTTTCCGTTAATATAGTCCATGTTGCACTTGACACGTTGGACTATTTAAAAAAACCATTTATTTTCTTCTATCCTATTTCTCTATCAGTTACTCTTTTTCGTTTTCTGCTCTCAAGCTGTTGTTAGACTCGCGCGACTACATACTTTCGTCCACCTCTTCTACTTCGAGCGAAGTGATTGGGATTGTCTGCGAATCCTAGATAAGTAGTTAGTAAGCTATTATGTTTTGTAGTTGATTTCAGTGGTAGATCTAGACTTGAAAACCTGTGGGGGCATTTTATATCGAATAATAATCCATCAAACAAAATATTAAAATTTAATATTTAAATTACAATTGCTTTATGTAAGTCTTTATTATTTACAAATGATACATAATAATATTATTGTTAATGGACTAATAATATATATAATTCTACATAGGTGTTTAGATTACCACCAAGTTGCAGCAGCTTACACATAAGCTAGTGCATTTACATAGTTCCAACAACTAATATTTTAGCTTATAAATAATCCTACACCCCATTGAACTTTCCATCTTCAAGTCCTTCACTTCCTCCTTGATCTTCATCAGCTCATGTTGCACTGCTTCTAAGCTCTGTTGGTTGGGGATATAATGTTGTTGTGCCATTTGGTTACATTTTCAGCAGCAACAATACATTTCTAACATTTGGTTACATTTTCAGCAGCAACAATACATAGAATATGCATATAAATACTCCTACCCTCACCCCCCATTGAACTTTGCATCTTCAAGTCCTTCACTTCCTCCTTGATCTTCATCAGCTCATGTTGCACTGCTTCTAAGCTCTGTTGGTGGGGATATAATGTTGTTGTGCCATTGGAATCTGTTGATTAGTTGTGGTTTTGCCCAATCTACCCATCTATTGCAATGTAAGCATTTGTAGTACATTCTTCCGGATGAAGTGTTTTTTTCTTGAAACAAGGACTTCAGCTTCTCTTCCACAATTGCATCTTCTACCTTCAGCAACAGTAGTGACCGAGTAACTTGATTGTGAGGAAGACATTGTCACATTATGAAAACTATAATGTCAAAATGTTGTGTTTTTTCTGATTTTATAGGCCAAAACTAGCTGTTTTATGTTAGCAGGGGTCTGGTGAAAATACCCGTTACAGGGGTATCTGGTGAAAGTTCCCGTTACGGGGGGTATTGGTGAAAGTACCCGTTACAGGGGTATCTGGTGAAAAGTATTTTGAAACATGCAGGGTATCTGGTGAAAGTAGTCGTTACAAATATGTGGGGGTATCTCATGAAAAATGGATTAAGGGTAAAAAAGGAAGAAATTGAAAAAGTTAACGGACGTTACTGAGAAAATAGATGGAAGGGTATCTCGTATTAAAAAACTAAATCTCAGGGTTATCTCATAGTAATTCTGAAAAGGTGGGGTATTTGGTGAAATTCGGTCAAACCTCAGGGGCATCTCATGAAAATTCCCTTTAATTATTTCATGAGTGGGGATGTTGTATAGTAACTGATAAACATCAATCCAAGATTTTAATATGTGCAAACGATAAATTTGACCTATTAAATACCAAGAAATAATCTTAGAGAATAATAAATCAGAAAACCGTCAGGTTGCAAAAATCCTGGTTATTGTAGTAGAGTTTATGGGAACCAGGTATCGAACCGTGGGACTATGTGATAATTATCTAGACTTAGCAAAGGTTATAAATTGAGGGGGAATTTTGTTTTGTTCTAAACTGTGAATTATAATAAAGACAACAAGAATTTAAATAACAGCTAATAATTAAAATAACAACAGAATATTAAAAGTGGTTGTGAATATGGAAGAACGGACTCTGGGTTCAGGTTTTACTCGTTTGATTAATTACGCTATTCTACCGGTTTAATTAAGAATAATTTGGCAAAATTCCTTTTATAGTCTTTAGATTTAAATCCTAAATTCTAATGACCTCGTTTACCAGAACATGCAAGGTTTGATCTAAACTCAGGCAAAAAACATGTAAACGGCTAGTTAAAAGGAATATAATTTTGCATCTGAAATACTAGATTTATTCAATCAGAATAAAATTTTTCCACAGACATAACAATTAATGGACCTATCTATTTATCACGGATCTGATCAAAATAGATTTCGTAAAGCAATTTAATAAACTCATGTAATTTATTAAAATGCGAGAGAATAACATTAATTGTATCAAATTATAATTAATTTAAACCGGTAAAATAAAGTGCACAATTAAAACAAACTATAATAACCATCCCCAGAGTATAATTAATCTAACCGGACATGTTAAATAAATGAGCAGAGGTAAGAGTAAAAGAAATCATCTGTTCGCTGACTCCGTTATTCTGACAGCCCGGAATAGAATTGAGGCAGATGATAATATATGGAGAATGGTCGAGCGTGAGTTTTGTGGTGGTGGTCGAATGATTTGTGAATTGTAAATGGATGTGTATGTAAGTGAATTTGGAGAATGAATTTGTGAGTGTGTGAGTGTAGTGATGTTTACGGGAGAAAGAAAATAAAATGGTGGTGGTGTCGGTGAATTATGGAGAAGATGGATGAATGGTTTTTTTGATGAAGGAATGGAGTGAATGATCGATGATAGGTGCGTGAATGACTCGATGATTTTTAGCTTGCAGAGCGTGGGTTTATATAGGCGGAGGACATGGGAAACAGACAAGGAAGGAAGAGAAGTGACGGGATAGTGAGCTAGCGAGTAGAGGCGGTGGAGTTGGTGCAGATCGGTGAAGATTTGAGTCAGAGATTTCATCGGGGCAGAGCAATTGATTGCAGAGCTAGTCACGCGTGCAGAAATTAAGGTGGGCGACGTTAGCAATTAATGAAGTAGCAGTTCGAATGCGGCGCACGCGAATGGAGAAGAAAACTGTTCGGTGTTGAAAATCTGTTGGCGTGCGCTTGTCCGCCTCTTGAGAACCGCCAGTTAACAGGCGGTTGTGCATCTTGTCCGCCACTTAATCAGGCGGAAGCCTCTGTGTGTGTCCGCCAGTAATCCTCCTGTCGCCAGGCGGTTGTTGCTCTCGCGTCCGCCACTTAGAGGCGGCGCCTCCTCCACCGTCCGCCTGTGAGAACTCGCCATATGAGGCGGTTGTGAGTCTCTTGTCCGCCTCGCGGTGGCATGTGTGGAGTCCGCAACTTATCAGGCGGACACGCCTATTGTGTCTGCGCCTGTCTTGTATTATATATATACAGAGAGTGTACTCCAATCTTGAATCGGCCCCAGATTCTTCGTATAAGTCCGTTTTGGTCCCCGTTTGTTGCGTTGGAAAGTTCGTGAGGGAACTATGCATTCTGTCATCATTTCCTGATTTTATCATATAAATTGGAATTAGTTCCTACCCAAAGTAAGAGTTACAAAAAGCATAGGATAAGTGTGAGAAGGTGCGTAAAAAGTTACATAAAATAATGACCAAGCACCTATAAAACTATATAAATTTCACACTTATCAAATCACCCCACACTTAGCTCTTTGCTTGTCCTCAAGCAAAACTCTCAAACACGAGTTCAAGTCAAGCGAATGAAACTCAACTCAAAAGGAAGGACACAGAAGAAAGATTACTAGTTTTACCAATACAGGGGCATTTTTTTCTTCTTCATAAAACAAGAAGTCATTCAAAGCTAATAATAGAGAAACAAAACCATAAGAACCTCGCCTTTAGCAATGAGCCAATCCACCTTTACATTCTCAAACCGTTAGAACGACAAGGGGCATGAAGTAAGATCTTATTCCATCATACCTTTCAATGCCACATACTCTTGATCCATAGAGAAGATTATTTTTTCATTTAGCACAATGATTGCACATTTTTCAATTTAAGCGCTTTTAAGTTCTTTCACCACAGACTTTTCTCTCCACCCATGTAACGGCTTTGGGTCAACTATCCCAGATCACAAGGACCTTAGGTAGCTAGGTGATGAGGCACCCCAAAGGACTTAATAACCAAGTGGACGAGGCCTGACTTTGGATCAGAATAAAAATTAAGCATGCTTAGGATCAGCGGAGTACCTTGCCTTGTTCTTTTTCCAACCATTTCAATCCAGACATTCCAAGGCCCAAGGCTAAAAACAGGGTTCAGATGGTGAGTATTCTCAATCATTATGGCATTTACAGAACATAGACTTCATTTTTAATCAATTAAAACCAAAAAAAATTTAAAAATTTTGCACCCAAGATCAGCTAACCAATTATTCCTCCTCTATGGCTTCCTTCCAAGTTGAGCAACACAGCAGGAGTCAAACAAATGCAAGAGAAAAGAGCTCAAAGATACACAAAAGATAAGCTACGAAGGAGGTTACCCCACCCCACACTTAGAGTGAAGCAATGTCCTCATTGCTTGGAAGTATTAACATTGTTCAAGCAATCCAACGGGAAACAAAAGTAAGACATATAGTAGTTCAGAGGGGAGTATGTGTAACAGTAAAGAGTGAAAAGGATTTAGAATACTCCCCAGAGTCCGTTCACGGTGTGTTGCACGGTCCACCCCACACTTGAGTTCAGCTGTAGAATCGCGTAAAATTTCCTGTAAGAAGATTCTATACAGCCAGAAGAACTCAAGTTATTACTGCCTCATGCGCTGCCACTCCTTAATGTAGGAAAATAAGAAAATAGACTAATAACATTTTTTTTTATAATATTAGATAAATTATTGAAGCACATAGAAAACTGTAAAGTAAATGTAAGTGTAAGAAAAAGGATAGAGAATTCTTCCTGTGAATTGAAAATAAGTGGTGGGTTGCCTCCCACCAAGCTGCTCTGTTTATAGTCTCAAGCTAGACTTATAAGTCCGATTAATTAGAAGAGGAAGAGGAGTGGGAAGGGGTCCCACAACTTCCTAGAACTAAGTTGCGCAGCTTTCGGAACTTATGTTTAACCGCCATGGGAGAGACTCTTTTTAGGTGGCCGACTCCAAAACAGGGAAGAAAGTCCTGCTGTACCTGGACAAAGGAAACTCCAAGCAAGTTAGTAGAAACATCAGCAGGACAAGTATACCTTTTCAGACGCGGCCCCATTAACTTTGAAGGTTTCACCCTTCTTGTTTTCCAGTTCGTAGGCTCCAAATGAAGTAACCCCTACCACCTTAAATGGCCCTGCCCAATGAGATTTAAGCTTTCCTGGAAAATCTTCAATCTGGATTGTAGAGGAGCACCCAATCCAACTTTGAAGTCACGTTTCTGGATCATTTGATCGTGGAGCTTCTTGGTGCGTTCCTTGTAGATTCGAGCACTGTTGTAAGCTTTATCTCTTAGTTCTTCAAGCTCTGAAAGCTGAAATTTGCGTTTCTCACCAGCAGCGAGTATGTCAAAGTTCAGGGCCTTAAGTGCCCAGTACGCCTTATGCTCCAACTCAACAGGTAGATGGCAAGATTTCCCATATACCAGCCTAAAAGGAGACATCCCGATGGGTGTCTTGAATGCTGTCCTGTAGGCCCAGAGAGCGTCATCTAACCGTAGAGACCAGTCCTTCCTTGAAGAGTTTACTGTCTTTTGGAGAATCCACTTCAACTCTCGATTGGATACTTCAGCTTGTCCATTTGTTTGTGGGTGATACGGTAGTGCAACCTTATGACGTACTCCGTACTTAGCCAACAAGGCATCGAATGAACGGTTGCAAAAATGTGATCCCCCATCACTGATAATTGCTCGTGGGACTCCGAAGCGAGTGAAGATGTGCTTTTTGATAAACTTGATCACGGTCTTTGAATCAGCATTCTGGCATGGTATGGCTTCAACCCACTTGGACACATAGTCCACTGCTACCAGAATGTATTGATAACCTGTGAAGAGGGAAATGGCCCCATAAAATCGATACCCCAACAGTCAAAAAGTTCGACTTCCAAAATGCTTTGCTGAGGCATCTCATGTCGTCTTGAAGTATTGCCCATGCGCTGACAGCTATCACAACTAGCCACAAAGGTTTGGCAGTCTTTATGGAGTGTGGGCCAATAAAATCCGGACTCCAAAACCTTGGCCGCCGTCCGATGGGATCCATGATGGCCTCCAGCTTCTCTGGAGTGACAAAACTCCAAAACACTAGGTACCTCATCATCAGGGAGACACCTGCGAATTAAGCTATCTGCACACACTCGAAACAAGTGAGGGTCTTCCCAGATATAATGGCGTGAGTCAGAAAGGAATTTCTTTTTCTGAGCATATGATAAGTCATGAGGAACAACTCCAGAAAAAAGAAAATTAGCCATATCAGCATACCATGGCTCTTGCACTTTTTTCAAACTGAAGACGGCTTCATCGGGAAAAAATTCATTAATAGGAATACCGTCGTCAGGAGTTACCATCCTAGAGAGATGGTCAGCAACAACATTCAGTTTACCACTCTTGTCCCTCACTTCTATATCGAATTCCTGTAAAAGAAGAATCCAACGTAGCAAGCGAGGCTTGGCCTCTTTCTTGGCAAACAAATATTTAAGAGCAGAGTGGTCAGTGTGGATAATCACTTTACTTCCCCATAAATATGATCGAAATCTATCTAAGGAGAAGACCACTGCTAGGAGCTCTTTCTCAGTTGTTGTGTAGTTTCTCTGGGCATCATCTAGAGTTTTGCTGGCATAAGCAATAACTCTTAACACCTTATCTTTCTTTTGGCACAGGGCTGCACCTACTGCAAAGTCACTAGCATCACACATTATTTCAAATGGCGATGACCAGTCAGGAGAAACAACGATAGGGGCAGCTACCAATTTTGCTTAATTAAATTAAAAGCAGAAATACAATCTTCAGAAAATATAAATGAAACATCTTTCATTAGCAAATCAGTCAAAGGTTAGCAATTTTAGAGAAGTCTTGAATAAACCTTCGATAGAAACCAGCATGCCCAAGAAACGATCTTACATCCTTTACACAAGTGGGAGCTGGTAGCTTCTCTATCACTTCGACTTTTGCTTTGTCAACCTCAATCCCTTTAGCAGACACCTTGTGGCCGAGCACTATCCCATCCTTTACCATAAAATGGCATTTCTCCCAGTTGAGAACTAGGTTGGTCTCTTCGCACCGTCCAAGGATAAGATCAAGCTGTGCTAGACAAACATCAAAATCAGAGCCATAGACAGAAAAATCGTCCATAAATACCTCTATACTTGTTCAATGAAGTCTGCAAAGATGGCCTGCATGCAGCGCTGGAAAGTGGCAGGGGCATTACATAAACCAAAGGGCATTCTTTTGTATGCAAAGGTACCAAATGGACAAGTAAAGGTAGTCTTGTCCTGGTCCTCAGGTGCAATAGGAATTTGAAAGTACCCTGAAAAACCATCTAAAAAACAGTAATATTCCTGCCCAGCCAATCTCTCTAGCATTTGATCAATAAAGGGGAGTGGGAAATGATCTTTCTGGTGGCTGAATTCAAACGCCTATAATCTATACACATACGCCATCCAGTGATCTTTCGTTGGGGAATAGACTCACCTTTGTCGTTTATAACAGCTTCAAAACCTCCTTTCTTAGGAACTACCTGTACAGGACTTACCCATGTGCTGTCCGATATAGGGTAAATGATTCCAGCGTCCAGAAGCTTCAACACCTCGTCTTGACAACTTCCTTCATGTTAGGGTTGAGCCGACGCTGGGGTTGTCTGACAGGTTTGTAGTCTTCCTCCATATAGATACGATGTGTACAGAAGGCCGGGTTGATGCCTTTGATATCAGCTAGAGTCCATCCGATGGCTCTCTTATGTCTCTCAGGACTTCAAGTAACCTGCTTTCTTGCCCAGAAGTCAAAGAAGATGAAACAATGACAGGCAAGTAATTATCATTAGCTAAAAAGCAGTACTTGAGATTAGAGGGGAGCTCCTTAAGCTCAAGTACTGGAGGTTGCTCTATAGAAGGAACAGGTCTTTGGATTTCTTTATCAAGTCTCTCCAAAGGAGGGCGATAGGCTTGAAAACCTGGTTTTCCTCTCTCTACATGTGCTAGAGCTGTATTAACATCCATATTAAGAGTTTTATCCTCAACAGAAGATATAAGAACATGTTCTAAAGGTTCAAAATCTGAAAAAGTAGAAGAAAGTATAGAATAAATCTCATCATCAGTAGAAAGTTCACATACCTCGCCATCCTCATCTTGCATACTTACCGACATAACTGAATGAGCTGAAGTAGAACTTAACTTCATCATCTTTTCATATCAAACTCTATCTTCTCATCTCCGTACCTCAAGGTGATTCTGCCATCATGCACGTCAATGACCGCCTTGGCAGTACTTAGAAAAGGACGACCCAAAATGAGTGGGACCTCCACATCATCATCTATGTCTAAAACAACAAAAATCCGCAGGAAAGATGAAGCGGTCAACTCCCACTACAAGATCTCGCACAATTCCCATCGGTTTATCTCGGATCTGTCGGCCAGCTGGAGTTTAAAAGGGACTGGGTGAAGCTCTCCTCCTTTTACCTTCAAGAAGGTTGCATATGGCATGATGTTGATGCTTGCACCCAGGTCACACAGGCCACTTCCACAATCTATATCTCCGATAAAGCAGGGAACAATAGGAGTGCCCGGATCCTTCTGTTTTGGGGGAAGTGCTCGAAGTAACGCCGTAGAGCACTCTTTGTAAGGTGGACAGTCCTTGTCCTGCTTCTTCTTCCTCTTTGTTACGAGATCCTTCAAAAATTTTGCATAATTAGGCATCTCCTGAAGAGCATCAATTAAAGGAATATCAATAGTAGTTTCTTAAATATACTTAAGAATTTATTGAACTGCTCATCTAAGCACTTCTTTTTCATCCTATTTGGAAATGGAAGTTCAATTTGCTTAGGAGTAGAAGAAGGTACATCAATTTGAATAGAAGATGGAGAAGGGGAAGAAATTGATTGGAGCCTGTATCTCCTCAGAAACTACCACTGGTGGGACCGAAGGTTCTGATGATTTATTAGAATTGGTGATCTTTTCACCGGTTTGTTGTGCAGTCACTTGCTCTTGATTATTTCCCAGCTGCTTGCCACTTCTTAATGTCACGGTTGCACTGAGCTCATCCTCAGGTTGGATTTCCGAGGATGTACCACAGTTGCAGATCCTTAAGGCCTGGCCGTCTCTCTCGGATTCTGCTGAGGTTGAGATGGAAATGAGCCCGGCTGCCTTTGATGTTGTTGTTAAGTAGCTGGTTCATCTGCTGCTCCAGATTTCTGGCTATCCATCAAGGATGGTTGAGAGTTTGTTTGTTCCTTCTGGGTGGTAGCCATTGAAGTGATTATATCCTGTAGCCTTTCCATCTTTTCATCAGATGTAGATTAACAGGTGGCTGGTAAGAGTTCTGGCCCTGTCCCATCTGCATCTGAGGACGAGCTTGATTGTATGGTTGCCTAGAGAAGCCTGGGGGTCCCTGCACATTACTTTGTAAAAGATTCGAATTTAAGGCATTGTTGGGATTACCATACCTGAGATTCGGATGTTGATTTCGGTTCCAGGGCTGTTGGTAATTCCCTTGTCCTACAAAGTTGGCTTCTTCAGCGACCCGTATCTCCTCCAGATAAGGACATACTTCAAACGAGTGGTCACCACCACAATGAGAGCACAGAGGCTCAGATGAGGATGAAGAAGCTATCCTCTTTGCCTGCTGAGAAGGCTGACCATTAATTAGAAAATCGTCAAATCTTTTCACTAGTGAGCTTACCAGTGTGGATTGTTGAGCTTGTGACTCTGCCATCTGCTCCATCCAAGGATCTATATTTCTTGCACCTTTGGCACCCATAGTCATAGTTCTGCCACCTTCGGTGCCCCACTGACGAACTTTCTATGTACGTCTCCATGGCCGCCATGAAATCATTGCCGGATCGGTTGAGGATGTTTCCTCCCAAAGCTGATCTAACTTCGGCTTGATGTATATGCTGCAATCCATTAAAGAACGTCATAGCTATACACGTGAGTCTTGTCCGTGATGAGGACACTGTCGGAGCATCTCTTTAAAACGATCCCAAGCTTCATAGATAGTCTCAGCACCTCCCTGTTTAAAAGCAAGAAGTAAAGCAGCAACCAAATTCCTAGTTCTAGAAATAGGATAATAATTTTTCATAGAACCTGGTTGTCATCTCCTCCCAACTAGTGATAATACCAGAGGGAAGACAGTAGAACCATTTCATTGCTTCACCCGTGAGGCTGCTAGGAAATAAACTCATTCTAGCATATTCCAGGAGACTATCCGAGCACCCAATTTGATCAATATTTATTAGAAATCGGTTTTACGTGATCTAGGGCGTCGTTGGGGTTGGAACCGTCAAATGTACCAGAGGGCATCTCTCGTATGACCTTGTTCTGATGTGATGGCTTCAGATCCTTCCATTCCTTCATTAATTCAGGTGGTAGCGTAGGAAGAGCTACTGGGCTTCTTCTTGGAATGGATGCTGGTCTGCTAAATTGCTTCATTGCTTGGCTACCGTTTGTAGGAGTTGCCATTTGTATTTCTCTTTGGAACCTCTGTTGGCGTCTGGCTAGCTGAGCGGTACGTTCGATTTCCGGGTCAAGGATTCTATCCCAGTCGAGATGAGTGTCTGACCAAGAACGAGTGTACACCATCAACAGTCTGCAAAAAAAGAAAAATAGATTCCACAAAAGTTTAAAAGTAGAGTAAAATAAAATAAAAATAGATAGATAGAAATAATAATAGTAAAAAGTAAATAAATGCAGTAGTAAATCAAATTTTTAACCCAAGCTAAGGACTAGATAGGAATCTAGTCCCCGGCAACGGCGCCAATTTGCAAACGATAAATTTGACCTATTAAATACCAAGAAATAATCTTAGAGAATAATAAATCAGAAAACCGTCAGGTTGCAAAATTCCTGGTTATTGTAGTAGAGTATATGGGAACCAGGTATCGAACCGTGGGACTATGTGATAATTATCTAGACTTAGCAAAGGTTATAAATTGAGGGGGAATTTTGTTTTGTTCTAAACTGTGAATTATAATAAAGACAACAAGAATTTAAATAAAGCTAATAATTAAAATAACAGAATATTAAAAGTGGTTGTGAATATGGAAGAACGGACTCTGGGTTCAGGTTTTACTCGTTTGATTAATTACGCTATTCTACCGGTTTAATTAAGAATAATTTGGCAAAATTCCTTTTATAGTCTTTAGATTTAAATCCTAAATTCTAATGACCTCGTTTACCAGAACATGCAAGGTTTGATCTAAACTCAGGCAAAACACATGTAAACGGCTAGTTAAAAGGAATATAATTTTGCATCTGAAATACTAGATTTATTCAATCAGAATAAAATTTTCCACAGACATAACAATTAATGTGACCTATCTATTTATCACGGATCTGATCAAAATAGATTTCGTAAAGCAATTTGATAAACTCATGTAATTTATTAAAATGCGAGAGAATAACATTAATTGTATCAAATTATAATTAATTTAAACCGTTAAAATAAAGTGCACAATTAAAACAAACTACTAATAACCATCCCCCAGAGTATAATAATCTAACCGGACATGTTAATAAATGAGCAGAGGTAAGAGTAAAAGAAATCATCTGTTCGCTGACTCCGTTATTCTGACAGCCCGGAATAGAATTGAGGCAGATGATAATATATGGAGAATGGTCGAGCGTGAGTTTTGTGGTGGTGGTCGAATGATTGTGAATTGTAAATGGATGTGTACGTAAGTGAATTTGGAGATGAATTTGTGAGTGTGTGAGTGTAGTGAGTTTACGGGAGAAAGAAAATAAATGGTGGTGGTGTCGAGTGAATTATGGAGAAGATGGATGAATGGTTTTTTGATGAAGTGAATGGAGTGAATGGATCGATTGATAGGTGCGTGAATGACTCGATGATTTTTTAGCTTGCAGAGCGTGGGTTTATATAGGCGGAGGACATGGGAAACAGACAAGGAAGAGAAGTGACAGGGATAGTGAGCTAGCGAGTAGAGGCGGTGGAGTTGGTGCAGATCGGTGAAGATTTGAGTCAGAGATTTCATCGGGGGCAGAGCAATTGATTGCAGAGCTAGTCACGCGTGCAGAAATTAAGGTGGGCGACGTTAGCAATTAATGAAGTAGCAGTTCGAATGCGGCGCACGCGAATGGAGAAGAAAACTGTTCGGTGTTGAAATCCTGTTCTGGCGTGCGCTTGTCCGCCTCTTGAGAACCGCCAGTTAACAGGCGGTTGTGCATCTCTTGTCCGCCACTTAATCAGGCGGAAGCCTCTGTGTGTGTCCGCCAGTAATCCTCCTGTCCGCCAGGTGGTTGTTGCTCTCGCGTCCGCCACTTATGAGGCGGTCGCCTCCTCCACCGTCCGCCTGTGAGAACTCACCATATGAGGCGGTTGTGAGTCTCTTGTCCGCCTCGCGGTGGCATGTGTGGAGTCCGCAACTTATCAGGCGGACACGCCTATTGTGTCTGCGCCTGTCTTGTATTATATATATACAGAGAGTGTACTCCAATCTTGAATCGGCCCCAGATTCTTCGTTATAAGTCCGTTTGGTCCCCGTTTGTTGCGTTGGAAAGTTCGTGAGGGGAACTATGTATTCTTGTCATCATTTCCTGATTTATCATATAAATTGGAATTAGTTCCTACCCAAAGTAAGAGTTACAAAAAGCATAGGATAAGTGTGAGAAGGTGCGTAAAAAGTTACATAAAATAATGACCAAGCACCTATAAAAAACTATAAATTTCACACTTATCAATATGCACTATTTGATTACCAAAACATCATATTTTGGTTGCACTATTTAGTTATCTAATATTTATTATTATTTTTATTATATATATATATATATATAAATTTCCCAAAAACATGAGGGGGCACGTGCCCCCCAGGTAGTAAGGTAGGTCTGCCACTAGTTGATTCTATATGTTGTATTCTAAGATTGACTTCCGTCCATCTCTTCTCCTGTGAAACCTACTCATAGGGGTGAGTATTCGTGTCTCATGTTTCATTGGGTCCCACAGGACATATATGACCTTAAAAACTTTGGATTTGGCATTGAACAAAAATAAACACCTTAGCATCATCCATGTAAATTTTCGTCAAATTTGGATATCATTTAACCATCTTTTAAGTTGATCAAATATTAGAAAAGTTGCTGGATGTAAAATTGTGGAAACCACATGGGTGGGCAAAGTAATTTTTGGAACCTCGTGGGTGGGCTGTGTAATTTCGCCAAATGTCATGGGTGGGCGATGTAATTTTCCCTTTATTTTATTTTCAACTGAATTTAAAATTTTGGTTATTCGGATATCCGAATTATAATTCAGTTTGGATTTAAGTTTTGGCCCAGAAAAATTTAGTTAACCAAATGATCCATTAAAAAACAAGAATCCCTAATCTTTACATAATTACTTTTTTTTAACTCTTTAGTCTTTGCTTTACTCAAGTCAAGTCTCACTATTGTCTCAGAAAAATAGATCAAAACCATATACTATTCTAATTCCCTTCTCTCGTTTGCCTGGTGTGGTTGTTCCTCCTATCCCGTCCCATCCCGTCTCGTCCTGTCCCATCCCGTCCCGTCTCATCTCGTCCCGTCCTGTCCCGTCCCGTTCCTTCCCTCCTTCCCTACTCAACTCTCAAACAAACAAAAACTCCACCAGATTTATCACCAGTCGCCACCAGCGAGACCAGCTCACCGTGGTGAAGCACTTGGCAGTAACTCTTTCCACCACCAAGTATGATGCGGTTAGTTTATACATACTTTGTACTTGGTATCATTCATGTTTCATTCCAAATAATCTATCTTTCTGGTTGTAAGGTATAAGTAGATGAGTAAGGACACTTTTTTCTCTTTTTATTGACATTTTTAGTTCTCTTTTGGACCCGCTCACTATCTTTTGGCTTGTATGTTAGATTGCAGTTTCATTAACTAAAAAATGATCAACGTTTCAGCATTAGACTTTGTTTTGGAAAAATCTCTTCCTCGCAAGTTATACAGTAATTTGTTCTCACCTAATCTTTTATGGTTTTTTAAGGATCTTTGTGGTGCTTAATACCCCCATGAAATCTTATAACTGTTATGTTCCTTAACTTGTAATGGTTAATATTTTTTTGTTTTGGATGAGTGTTCCTAGCTTAATGCATAATTATGCATCTATTTAATTTATTGAATGCAGTGTGCCTGGGAGATGGGGTCAGGGAGATGGGGCCAGGGAGCTGGATGGAGTGGAGTCTGGCCTAATTCTCTTGGGTCTGGTATGGGCGGTGCGCCTATTGGTTATGGCCAGACAGGTCAAGGCCCGATTGTGTCGAACCTGTCGTCTCCTTCTACTAGCGGCCCTCGTGCCAATGTTGTGGCGATTAATGGACGAGATCCTTTTTTATATTCATAAGCCTTTAATGACTAAAGAGCCAGTTCATGACCCAATTGCGGATGAAGTTTTAAGAGATGGGTGGCATATACCGGTTGATGATACCCTGCGAAGTGGGAAGATTACTAGTCACGAGGTGATCAAGTTGGACCCCGGTCTCGCAGTGGTTGGCTCGGGGAACGTTTAATCTGATTTTATGCTTGATACCACCCAGGGTGATCAGGTGGAGGAGGGGGGGGGGGGGTTGGTGATGATCTCAGGTGCCTTTTCGAAGAGCCCGAGTTTCCCCCTGGTTTTGAGCCAGATAGAGGAATCTCTCAGCCGATGATGTGCCCAGAGAGGAGGAATTCATCAAAGAGGAAGCAAGACAGACCCTTCTACTAGCAGAAGAGCTTGGGTGCCAGGTGCAGGATGAGGGGCGAGCCCTAAGTAATCTGAAGAGATCATTCGCGACCACAGAGCTAGATTCTGGCAGAGAAGCCGAGAGTCTATGGAGAGGCTGAGCTGAGACGGATGCAGATAGATGTTCGTGATCCACATCTAGGTGTAGATCTAGAAGAGGTGTTGAGCCTAAGAAAGGGCTAGTGGGCTTTAGTAAGTTCTCTCGTATTAGTAAAGCTGTAAATAGAAATAAGAGTAGAGTAAAGGCAAGGTAGTAAGGGATCGGGTAGCCTCTGGGAAGGTTGCTTTGGTAGGCTAGAGAGGTATGTTCTCGTTTGACTTTCTATTCTAGATGTTTTTGTGTTGTTGGCGGCCTATGTGGCCCATTGGGCTTTATGCCTCTTTCAAGCCTTGTGCCTCCAACTATCAAAAAAATTTAATTTCTTGAATGTATTTTTTCTAGTAATCTCGTACTTCTTCCATCTCGCTTCCAATGTTATCTTTTTCCATGAAAACTTTTGAAGTTCTTCTATTACTCAATAGTGTATGAGGTATCAAAGGAAACGTAGCAACTAAGAAGCAGCAGTTCAAGGAGGACAATGACTTTTCCAGTGCGTGTGAATGGGTTTGATACCTATACAATTTATCCGATTCAACCTTGGTCTTTCTTGGCTCACCTACAAGTGTTGATAGAAACAATAGGTCTTTGAGGTTTGATAGGTTTGTTATCATTCAAAATTACTGTATTGCAACTAAAAATGAATTTGGTAGTGGTATTGTTGCCTGCTCTTTATAATTGTACGAAGTTTTACAAATGAAAATGTCAATCAAATATATAAAAGGGGGGGGGGGCTACTACTACTAACAATGATGACCATGAAAAAAACTGTTTGTTTTTTTTTTAGTTTTGGTTAATTGGAACCCAAAAAAATTTTGGTTTTGTTTTTCCTCTAAATTTTGGTTAATTGAAATCTAGACTAACTAAAATTTTGATTTCCGTCCGGTTTTCGATTTTTAACCCTAAAAAATTTGGATTTTGGATAATTTGGATAACGTTTAATTCGGCTTTGGTCAAAACTTGGATAATTTGGTTTTTAACCGAATTGACCGAAATCTAACTTTTTTTTACAATATAGATTTCGGTTCAACCAAATTATCCAAATGCTCACTGACCTACTCGTACTTATCCTTCTCATTAGTACCCTAAAGCTGGGAATCAAAGCTTTGAGCTCTGGGATTAACTTTGTTGTTTCTGATTTTAAGCCCCTTATTAGTCACTTCCTAATTGTGGATTTTACATCAGTCAAGCATTATTCTAGGGTTAGTCAAGTGATGCATTTCTATTTGAAGTACTGCAAATGATTTTTGAGCCCAACACCGTTTCCACTGGGTGTCGATTTATCAGGCTTCAACTTGTCAATGTAGTAATATGGGAACTAATTCAATGTCTATCTCTATTGTTGTCGTTCGACTTGTTTGAGATTTTTAGAGTTTTGAATATGTTCAATCAACTATTTGGCACACTTTTAGTTGTTGGTTCAATTAAAGGTGTGTAGGTTACAGTGGTAGTTTTTTGTTACTTGATTTTTTTGTTACTATGTGTCAGTATTCAGGATAGAGGTATACTTGGATGTGGAGTATAAGGGTCACGATATATATATCAGCATCGTTTTGAACTTGACAGTTACTCAGCAATAGAAATTGATGACTATCTCATCAAACATCAGAGCATATCTACTCAACCAAAAGCACCTACTTTTCACATACCGACACCCCAAAAGCAAAAAGATGATAAAATTAGGGTGTGATAGTCAACTGATGAATATGCTGGATCTGTTTGAAGGGAAGGGTGTATGTATTGAGATATTGCTGAAGATGGATTGAAGGAGACTAAATTAATGGCCACTTACAATCGTTGGCTTTTAGATGCGGACAAAAGGGAATGGGAAACCCATACTAATAGTGAGACTACATTAGAGATAGACCCCAATGTGATGGAAGTTGATCTTGATGTCATATATCCCAATTCACCACCTTAAACGCAACCTTCACAAGAACAGTTACATTTTTGTGAATGATGCATTTGATTGATGAATGCCATGACAAGTTATGCAATAGAATGCATGTGAAACTCAGGCTCTTTATCGAACTCAAATACTGCCATTCTGTATGGCTTTATAAGGCTTGAGCTTCAACTGTGATATGTTATCGGGAGTTTACGAGATGACTGTGATCCTCTTCTTTCATCTTCTGGTCCACAACCAATGGATCTGACAGACTCTGAGTGGGATCTCAAAATATGTGAACTAGAAATGTTTGTAGACTGTGGACGAGGCACTTGGGCTGAATCTCTCTTAAGCTGAAAGTAAGGTGCATGGGCTGAAATGGTTTCATGAATGAGGATAGACACTCGGGCCTGGATCTCTTGAGTTGGTAGTGAGGCACTTGGGTTGCAGTTTTTTTTCGAGACGGTGGGACTTGGGCTAAAAAGGAAAGTATGAATCAGAAATGCTACTAGATTATGCTACTAGATTGGAATGAGGCACTTGCGCAAGAAAATTCTTGGACTGTGAATAAGTTTTTGGGCCTGAAATTCTTATTGGATTGGTGCTTGGGTCTGAATGCTTTGAGTGGACGAATGTGGCACTTGGCCCAGAATGTTTTTGGGCTAGAAATGAGGTGTGTAGGCCTGAATGATTTTAGGCTGCATATACTATATAAATAAATATATAAATATATTCAAAGTGTAGGCAAGTGCTTCTATTCGATGTAGTTAACACAGTGTCGTATCCACAAGAAAATTGGTTCTGTCTCCCTATTCTCGGTACTAGTAGTTAAATTAAAAACAATAAAATATGGGTTTAGCCGAAGTCAAGCTTGGTGATTCAATTCAATAATAAAAATAGCAAACAACTAAACTAAAATGGTATTTTAGTAGATTGAAATGAAGATGTACCCTAGGAAAGTGCAATCCCAAATACTCCCAAACATAGCATTTATCCTAATTTACTATAGTTGTCTATTAGAACTAAAGTAATGAGTTTCTTTAAAATCCTAGTGAAAGTCAAATTCTATCTAGTTGAATAAACCCTTCGGTTAGGTATAACATTAAACACAAGTCCTTAACAACAGCACTAGATCCACCAACTAATAATTAAAGAGGGAAAATCTTGGGTTTGTCTCTCTCTTGGCCAAAATCCCTAAATAACATATTTATGAAATTAGGAGAAACCATAAATGCACAAAGATGATCAATCTAGCACATTCATTGAAATTAGAGAGACAACAACTATATTTAAGCAAATTAGGTTTTACATGTTAGTTTGGGGATTTGGGGTCAAACCCCATCCCAAGGTACAAAATGGACTACTCAGACATTAAAGACATAAAGAGAGAAAGAGTATAAGAGATATCCATGGGTTGTTGAAGAAGCTTTAATAGAAGTGCGGTCTTCTTCTTTTATCTTCTTCTTTCTCTTTTTTTGTCGTTTCTTCTCATTCGACATTGTTCTCTCTTTTCTTTTTGTTCTAGTCTGTCTGTTTGCCCTCTCGCGTTAGTACCATCCCCCTTTTATTTTATCATCCCGTTCATATATATGACGATTTCCACCAAAAGCGTTTTCTCCGTCCCACTCTATTCGGTTCACTCTCCATTCTTTTCTTTTTCTTTTTTTCTCATGTCTCTGTCTGTCTGTTTTCATTTCTTTTCTCACGTGCCTATTTTGTTCACTAGTGATGTGCTAGGGGAGTGTAGTCCATGGGGTATTACGTGCATGCTATTGGAATGGAGTACGTGCATGATTGCACAAAATTACGTGCAGGTTGAAAGAGGAATTGCGCAAGTGTGCACAGTTTTTACGTGCATGGTGGTTGCACTTGGGGGATGCATGGCTGTACCATGCTATTTTCATGGCTCATGCATATACATACGCGTGAGAAATGTTTTACGTACGTGCATGGCTGAAAGAGCAAGTAGGCAGCATGCTTGCTTTCACCTGCCTGTTGTAAGCCTCGGTTTTTAACCCTATCCTAAGTTGATTCAAGTTGATTAGGATCTAGTCGGGTTTTAGATCCACTTATAAGTTATAACCTAAGATTAATAACTATGTCATATAACATTAATTATTAAACCCTAAGTTAGCTCACTGAAACCTAATTAGAGTTGCCACCTAATTTAACCTAGATCAAATTAGGAAAGGAGATTCAGGTTCGGGGGCTTGATATTCGACTTAATTAGGGTGTTTAATTACTTTCATTACCCCTAGAAGTCGTTTTTCCTTTACTTAGTTTAATTACGGCTTCTTACGAGTCGTTTTAACCTAAGTGCGCGTTCTGATTTTTTTTATTTTTTAACATTTTTGACAGAAAATTAAAGTAAAAATTAAGACTTCCTAAACTAGGGTTTTGAAGGTAGAATTAGGTCAAATTTTAATTATGTCCGTAGCCACGGACCTAATGTCCGAGACCACAAATCCCAGTTGAACTACATGATTATAAAAACCGAATTAAAATAAAAACGTAAACTTGAAAAGTCCGGGGCCACGGACAGGGTGTCCGTGGCCAGGACATGTATTGTTAAAAACCTTGAAATTTGAAAAAAAAAATGAAAAAGAAGAAATCCCACCATTGTCCGTGGGCGTCCGTGGCCATGGACAACCCGTCCGTGGTCCCGGACCATGGGTCCGAGGTCACAGACCACCCATGGACAATGGGTTTGGTTTGGTTCCGATGGTGTTTTCGGCTCAAAATTTATGCACGCGTAGCCTGAAAGATTTCCAAGAAGTTAGTAATTAAATATTCACAATTGAAGTTGAATTAAGCAAAACTTTACAAACAAGTAACAAGGCAGAAGTGAAAACAAACAGCAATACAGAAGCCGAAAAGAATCGGTTTAAGCCCAAATTTTGAAATAAGATTAGTAAAGTTGTGGAGAGTCAGAAAAGTGAGATTCCCACCTTTTTTACCTTCGAATTCACAATGATTCTCATGTCGGGATTCATCGGGAGCTCCGTTGATCTCGGTTCTGGATTGAGTTGAACCCGGCTTTGACTAATGATTTGGATAGTATTCCTCAGTTTTGGTGGTGATTTAGCTGCTGTTTGATGGTTAGAACGACGTGGAGTTGAAAATTGTGTGGAAGTGTGGATTTGAGAAGAATTTGATATTGTTTTGGTGTTGGGGGTGCAAAAACGTGAAGGAGGCTAGCCGTGAGAGAAGAGAGTTTTGATTGCCTAGGGTTCTAGGAGCGTTGTGTGATTTTGTTTTTATCAATAGATTTGCTCCTTTATATAGACTTTCTTAAAGATAAAGAAAATCTAGTAAAATGAGATTTTTTGGGATCTCAGTTAGGTGACTTCCCAAAAGAATCTGACTAAGAAATTTTAGCCACGTGTCAAGGATGACAATTATGATTTTTCCTGAGGTGGAATCGAATTTTTTTAAATATTGGAATATTTTTAAATTCAATTTCTTGTCAGATTCAATCAGAAATTGCTAGAAAATTATTAAGAATTCGAAAATCAAAATTCTAAAGCCATTATGTCCAAAATGTCATCCTCTATCATAGGTTAAAAATTCAAAGCATTTTGAATTAATTTAACCCTTATTCGGAGGAGAGAGAAAGCCTATAGGAGGTCTTGAGGGCCTAAAAAATTATGAAAATACCCCTGAAGATGACTGAGCTGCCCCAAGTGCTCTGGAATGCACCGATCGGACCGGGAATCACCACACGTTTGACTAAAGTGCCCCTCACAACACTAAAGTCTAACAAATCCTAAGCCCGGGGGTTAGAATTTTGGGTATAACAGATTGCCCCCCATCAACTTGATTTTGTAATGAATATGAAAAGTCTAGTTGATACCCGAGTGATACCCCAAAATTTTGAATCTTAAAAGACCTTGTACACAGATTGTATCGAGCTATTCTAAGGCGCAAACTACCTAAAAACGAAAACGAAATAATGTCAAGCGATTCTAAGGCGTTGACTACCTAAAAATGAAAATGAAATAATGTCAAGCAATTCTAAGGCGGGGTTGACTACCTAAAAACGAAAACGAAATAGTGTCAAGCGATTTTAAGGCATTGACTACCTAAAAACGAAAATGAAATAATGTCAAGCGATTCTAAGGCGTTGACTACCTAAAAACAAAAATGAAATAGTGTCAAGCGATTTTAAGGCGTTGACTACCTAAAAGCAAAAATGAGATAACATGTAGATGCAAGAATGTTGGTATGCAAGCGATGCTGATGATGCTGATAATGCTGATGATGATGATGTTGATGATGTTGATGATGTTGATGATTTCAGATTCTTCTAGGGACCGATACCTATGCCGATGCTCCTGGGCTTGACCCAATGTGGACTTATTACCATTGCCCCCCAAGCCGGTGTGCAGGGATAACTCCTGGTAAAAACCTTGGGGACTTATTGCCATCACCCACCATTCGTTGATCCCAAAATAAGTTGACATAACATAGGAGGATTTATTGCCATCACCTCGCCAACTTTCTGTCGCCAGGTCTTGTGACGCACTTGGATAATGCAAATAGGTCTTATGATGCGCCTACATGAATGAAATGAATGTTTTATGATTCAATGTGTTTTGAGGGCAGATAAATTAGGGAGTGATGTTAGGTCTTATTACAAGCCTAAGGATGGTTCTAGGTCTTATGACAAGCCTAAAGGTGGATCTAGGTCTTACGACGAGCCTAAAGGTTGGATCCAGGTCTTATGACGAGCCTAAAGGTTGGAACTAGGTCTTATGACGAGCCTAAAGATGTATCTAGGTCTTATGACGAGCCTAAAGGTGAATCTAGGTCTTATGACAAGCCTAAAGGTGAGTCTAGGTCTTATGACGAGCCTAAAGGGTAGCTCTTCTACTCGGGTGAGTTCTTCAACTCGGGTGAGTTCTTCTACTCTGGTGAGTTTTGCTAATCTGGTGAGTTCTTCCACTCGGGTGAGTTCTACTACTCTGGTGAGTTCTGATACTCTGGTGAGTTCTGCTACTCTGGTGAGCTCTTCTACTCTGGTGAGTTCTACTACTCTGGTGAGTTCTTCTACTCTGGTGAATTCTGCTACTCTAGAGAATATGTATCTTCGGGGTGAGAATCTTATCTCTGAAGAATCTGTATCTTAGGGTGAGAATCTGTATCTTTGAAGAATCTGTATCTTTGGGTTATGGAATGATAATGGTCTCATGTAAACGATTGTGATGAAAATTGATCGTAAAAATGCCAAACGTGGCAATGTTGAGGTGTATGTGAAATCAAAGTGCTAACAAGGATCAAAAATTGCCCAAAACAAGAAATTGTTGGAAAATGTCCCAAACGGGGCTATGATGAGGATTAAAAATTGTCAAAAGAGAAATTATTGGAAAATGTGCCAAACGTGGCTATGATGAGGATTGAAAATTGTCCAAAGCAAGAAATTGTTGGAAAATGTGCCAAACGTGGCTATGATGAGGATTGAAAATTGTTCAAAGCAAGAAATTGCTGGAAAATGTGCCAAACGTGGCTATGATGAGGATTGAAAATTGTTCAAAGCAAGAAATTGCTGGAAATGTGCCAAACGTGGCTATGATGAGGACTGAAAATTGTTCAAAGCAAGAAATTGCTGGAAATTGTGCCAAACGTGGCAATGCTTGAGAAAAATTCTGCTGAAAAAGAAAAGTGAAATAATCATTTACTAACTAAGAACTTCAGATCTACAATTTGTTTCTTAGAAGATGAACATGCCGCTAGTGGAAACGTGTGATGTTTTTTGTGGTGCTAAAGGCTTTTGCTGGTGTTCAGGATTTATGATAGACCTGGGATTGGGTTGTGAATTTGGATGGTGGTCAGAGTTATGACGGGCCTGATGTTTTTATGGAGGTAAGGCTAATGACGGGCCTGAGAGTGTGTGTGGAAGTTAGGGCTTATGTGTGCCTGAGGTGTTTGATGTGGAGGTAAGGGCTTATGTGTGCCTGTGGTGGGATGGTGGTGCTCAAGCTTTGGGTTTCAATTGGTGTTGTCATGGAAATTGTTGAAACCAACAATTGCCCATAGTATTTTTCCTTAGGACAATTTGAGCTAGAGTTCATGGAAATCGATCGGAACGATCGATTGCCCCTAGTATTTTCTTTGATTAAACGTGCGAACGAGCCTCGTCCTTGCAAGGTCAAGGCTTATGTTTTGATGTGGTGCTTCCTAACCTACACTTGACGTGTTTGATGTTTGCACTCATTTCTCGCTTACGATCACAACTTCTAGACCATTGAATTTGATATTTGTTGGATTTACGCATTCGATCTGTTACTTTCACGTGATTAGATACACAACTACCAAGTTGGAAGTATTTAAAACTTATAACGTGGCCAAGGGGTGTGATGAAAGACAACGGGACCATGAAGGGATATTTGAGGTATGTGAAGCTATAAGGGTGACCAAAGCTGCAACTTGCGTCTTCTCTCTCATTCGGTTCATCTTCTTGTCTTGAAGTCGTCTAGCTGCTTCGTGTTGATGTTGTTTTCGAGCTTCTGGACTTGGACTTTTGAAGTTGTCCTTTACACCATTTCTCTTCTTTTTTCTTTTGGATTTCTTTGAGGCACACCGGGCTTGCCTTTTTGTTTTATCCTTTCTTGACTTCGCCTTTGGGGTTCTTGTCTCGTCGGTTTTTGAGTTTCGAGAGCTGTTTTGATGTGAGCTTTGGGATCCTATGTCACTCTGGGACCATTTGCTGATCGCTTCATCATGTTGCTAGCAACATTGCTTCTTTGGACTAATGAGAACATTATCTGAGAGTTGGGCTCCTCGCTTCCTTTGGTCATCGGGTCGGACATTCATCATTGGCTGGGTTTTTTTATGGAGTTCATAATATCGAAAAGGGATATATGAAAGGCTCAGCGGGGGTGCCAAGGGTTTAATGATAGGGTTTACAAGCTTTTGGCTATGTGGTGCTGTACCTTGGTGCTTCGTCATTCCTGATAGTTGTGTATCCGTTCTTTGTTACTTTTCGCAGGTCTAAGAGTAAATTTACAAATTATCTTCTTCAGTTGGAGTTATGCCGTTTATCTTACCTTTGAATGTGGTCTCACCGGAGTCGTGTAAAATGTCACACTCATTCACTCATGGTTTTTTCACTCAAGACACTCTCGTGAATTCTCATTCTGAGATTTGTTCACACGTTTAAACGAAAGATGAAAGATGACGAACCTAAACTTAGATTGCCCCGAGTGTTGATTTGGGGTTTATGACAAAATTTTTGACAAATGTGCACTTGGAACGCTTTGAGGATCATTTTGGATGCTTTGGGATAGGTTGTGGTGTTTGGCAATGCATGTTCAGCCTTTTAGAAACAAAAAGACAAGTCGTTCTGTCCATAGTCGCGGAATGATTACTCCGTGATCCTTTTCCTTAAGCAAACATTTTTTTGTTTTTTTGTGTTTTGTTGAATGAATGCACAAAAAATTATGAAAATGGAACTATGCTCTAATTCATGAATGGAAAGATAACATCAAAATTGTAATCTTAGGAAAGCTACTTAATTGATAAAGGAAGCTAGCTATCATAAAAGTTGGAAGAACGACTAAGAAAAGAAAACTACTTAAATTGAGAAAACTTCTAAAATAACAATGTTGAACTGTCTGATGCCAACATACTGAAGACTTGAGCTCCCAACCGTCAGGACACCATTGAGATGACCGTGATTGTCTTCCTTCTAAACTTTGAGTAGGCTCCCTAAAATGTCTAAACTAGGAATGCCTATGGGTTATGTAGGAGGACCCTGGGCCTGAATCTTTTCCAAACTGAGAGTGAAGTGCATGGGCTCGAGTGATTCCTAGACTATAACGAATGTGTGGGCCTGAATACCCTTAATCTGGGAGTGGAGCAAACAGACTGAAGGAAGCCGTATGGTCCGTGAATGGGCCACTGGGCTGAGAGAGAAACCTTGAAGTCTAAGATTCATTTGATGTTTTTGTTGGGCCTTGAAGCTAGAAACTGGAATGAATGAGTTATGCGAACTATCTTGGATTCAAATGGTTTATGCTATGAGCCCAAATTCTGGATCGAGAGCAAAGCTCATGGGCCAAAGCTATGAATTGGTCTATGGGCCCAGATGGAATGAGTTGTGAGTGTGGTACTTGGGCCGGAATGACTACTAGACCAAACTCTAGATGTGAACTAGAATTTGGGCAGAGTGATTTTGGTTAGGCCTAAAAGATGACACCTAGATCTAGGATTTTGGGACAGAGCCCGAGTGAAAAGTTTTCCTAAACTAGAATGGGCCTTGGGCCGAAAGAATTTCAGTGAAAAGGCTTGATTGATTTTTTTCCTCTGGTTTTGTGAATTACCCCAAATTTAGGTAAATTTCTTTTCCATGGGCCTAGAACTAAATGGATGATTCAAATTGGGCTGAAAAGGGGAAATCACCTAAGTCTAGGCTTTTGGACCAAAGCCCAAACAAACAATTCACTTATTTAGACCAAACAGGGCCTTTGGGCCGCAAACAATAAAACCGTAAATTCGGGTTGGGCTAAGTTGATGTGGGAAAAGGGCTCGCACGCTATTCTCTTTGGGCTTCCCCACTCTTTTCACATCACCTGAAGGTGTGCGTCTACAGTCAGGTCTTTGAATGACCAAACAAGGCTAGGTAAGGACACTGCCAGGAAAATGCTTGGGGCTAAAGCCCAGGTATTAAGGGGATGTGGTTAGACGACATCCTCCTATTTTTCCCCGCTTATTCACATCACCTAAAAGGTGTGAGTCCCTAACAGGGGACCCTTAGACGGGTCCCGGGGTGAAATCAGTTTGCGTGAACCCTCGCTCTCATATGATGCAAAGGTACAAAAAATTAAAGTACGCATAAAAGTAAACAAACAATGTAATAAAAGCCGTAAATAAACAATTTTTGAGTTAAACCATCTTTCTTACAATTAAACAAGTTAATATTAAGAGCTTGTCCCCAGCAGAGTCGCCATTCTGTGAGCCTTGGTTTTTGAACCCTATCCTAAGTTGATTCAAGTTGATTAGGATCTAGTCGGGTTTTAGGTCCACTTATAACCTAAGATTCATAACTATGCCATATAACATTAATTATTAAACCATAAGTTAGCTCACTGAAACCTAATTAGAGTTGCCAGCTAATTTTAGCCTAAATCAAATTAGAAAAGGAGATTCGGATTTGGGGGCTTGATATTCGACTTAATTAAAGGTTCAATTACTTTCATTACCCCTAGAATTCATTTTTACTCTACTTAGTTTAATTATGGCTTATTACGAGTCGTTTTAACCTAAGTGCGCGCTTCTGATTTTTTTTATTTTTTAACATTTTTGACAGAAAATTAAAGTAAAAATTAAAACTACCTAAACTAGGATTTCGGAGGCAGAATTAGGTCAACTTTTAATTATGTCCGTAGCCACGGACCTAATGTCCGAGACCAAGGATCCCAATTGAACTACATGATTATAAAAACCGAATTAAGATAAAAACGTAAACTTGAAAAGTCTGAGGCCACGGGCAGTGGGTTTTTGGTGGTTCCTGACGGTGTTTTGGGCTCAAAATTTATGCACGTGTAGCCTGAAAGATTTCCAAGATGTTAGTAATTAAATATTCACAGTTTAAAGTCAAATTAAGCATGAAACTTAACAAACAAGTAACAAGGCAGAAGCGAAACCAAACAAAATACAGAAGCCGAAAAGAATCGGTTTGAGCCTAAATTTTGAAATAAGACTAGTAAAGTCATGGAGAGTAAGAAAAGTGAGATTCCCACCTTTTTTACCTTCAAATTCATAATGATTCTTCACATCGGGACTCATCGGGAGCTCCGTTGTTCTCGGTTCTAGATTGAATTTGAACCCGGCTTCTGACTATTGATTTTTGATGGTATTCTTCACGTTTTGGTGGTGATTTAGCCGTTGTTTGATGGTTAGAACGATGTCGGGAGTTGAAAATTGTGTGAAAGTGTGGATTTGAGAAGAATTTTGATATTGTTTTGGTGCTTGAGGTGCAAAAATGTGAGAGGCTGGCTATAAAAGAGAGTTTTGATTGCCTAGGGTTCTAGGAGCTTGTGTGATTCTGTTTTTGTCAATAGATTTGCTCCTTTATATAGACTTTCTTAAAGATAAGAAAATCTAGTAAAAAGAAATTTTTCGGGATCTCAGTTAGGTGACTTCCCAAAAGCATCTGCATAGAAATTTTAGCCACATATCAAGGATGACAATTATGATTTTTTCTGAGGTGGAATCAAATTTTTTAAATATTGGAATATTGTCAATTCAATTTCTCGTCAGATTCAATTAGATCTTGCTAGAAAATATTGAGAATTTGAAAAATCAAAATTTCAACGCCATTGTGTCCAAATGTCATCCTCTATCATAGGTTACAATTTCAAAGCATTTTGAATTAATTTGACCCTTCTTCGGAGGAGAGATAAAGCCTATAGGAGGTCCAAGGGCCTGAAAAATTATGAAAATACCCCTGAAGATGACTGAGCTGCCCCAAGTGCTCCGGAATGCGCCGATCGGACCGGGAATCACCACCATTTGACTAATTTGCCCCTCACAACACTAAAGTCTAACAAAGCCTAAGCCGGGGGGGGGGGGGTTAGAATTTTGGGTATAACACCTGTGTGCTTGCTTAGGTGGTAAACAATGTCAATTTGGAGCATTTACCTAAAATATAATAAAAATATGTAAGTTTAATGATATAGATAAAATACTCTATAAAGTGGTGAAACTATGTCATGAGCCAAGTAAAATGTATGTAAGAATAACCCTAAAAAGTATATATTTTCACCACTTATCAAATGATTTATAAACTGCAATTAGGTGTATAAGCCTGGCTACCCTTAGTCTGAAAGTGAGGCACATGGGTTGAAAGAGACTACATGGAATATGAGGGGCTATTGGGCCACTCGATATTTCATATTTCAAGTGAGAGACTAATTCCAAATAATTTTTCAAGTCTTATAAATTATTCCAAGCTCAAGTGGACCTTCCTTTATGGCCCTAAACCCAAATGGATCAAGATAAATTATTCAAACTTTTAGGTTGAGAAGAGGGATTAGCAAGATCTATATTTCTGGGTCAAAGCCCCAACAAATGACTTACTTATTTAGATTAAGTTGGGTCTTTGAGCCGAAAACACTAAAGCCAAAGATTTGGATCAGGTTGAATTGGGTATATGGAAAGCTCCTGTCTATTTCTAGGCTGGTAATGGGCCAATCATACAACCAGACAAGGTTTACACACAGTTCAACATGTCTTCACCATGCGATTGTTTGTAATAGGTATGGGCCAATCCGGAGAGACACTTGGGGCTTGGGCCTAGGTCACCACAAAGGGATAGGGTTTTGCGCGCTATCCTCCATGGGTTTCCCCACTTTTACACATCACTGTGAGGTATGGGTCTGTGGTCAGGTGTTGACTAACCAACATGGGCTCAGTCTGGGTACTGTCAGAGAGGTGCTAGAGCCAAAGCCCAGGTATTAAGGTTTACGTGGTTTGCACAACGCACCCTCCTCTTTTTCCCCACTTATTCACATTACCTAAAGGTTTCAGTCTCCAACAAGGACCATCTAGTGCGGGTCTCGGTAGAATTGGCTTGCGTGGACCCTCAAAGCTCTCATATGATACATTATTACTTAAAAGAAAAAGTGCACACAAAAGTAAATCAAACAATATAATAAAAACCATAAATGACATTTTCGAGTTAAGCCCTCTTATCTGAATTTTTAAAAGTTAAAATTAAGAGTTAAATCCTCAGTAGAGTCAGCATCCTGTTGATGTGTGTCCAAATGAGTATGTTTTAGGGGTGTATTAAGTATGTTTTATTTACATTTTTCATGCTCATTTCTTCACTCTAGTTAGTTTTTCTCTAGTTTTGTATTTTGTTTGTTATTTACATATTTATTACTTAAAACATGAGAAAACCTAGGTAGGAGCAAAGTAGAGGAAAAGAGCAATGCGTGGGCGCAAACGAATCTCAAAATGGAGCTATAACAAAGAATCTGGGACCTGTACAAGTTGGGTCCAAATATACGTCCGACCTAGCATGTTCAGACGCAAGTCGAGAGTAGTAGTGCAACATTCGACTTATGTCTGGACATACAAGTCCCGACACAAGTCCGGAAACAACACATTTATAGGAATATAAGGCAAAATGAAGAGATGAAAGAGGGGAAATCAAGAGCCAGCATCTAGAACAACTGGAGATGGGAACCTTCTTGGAAGCTCCCCTTCACCTCTAATGGCTAATTCTTCTTCATTCTCTCTCATTTATGCTCTAGTGGAGGCTTAACCTCCCTTTATCTTGGGATGGATATTTTTCCCCAAAACCTTCCCCATAACTCTATTGTTGAATCTTCAACTTAGTTTATGCTTAATTTTAGTTCTTGTACCTAATGAAGAAGATTATTGAGTTATTATGGATATTGAGCTTGTCTATAAACATTTGGGGATTTGCTTAAGGTTTTTCTTAATCTTTCATGTATGTGTTAAATCAGCTGGTTTAGTGTTGCCGATTAGTGCAACATTAGTGTGAATTTCTATGGATGGGTTTTCGGAAGTATAAATCTATATTGTTGGGGACTAAATCAATGTTAGCCTATTTTCAAAGGCTTTGAGATAAGGTTTGCATTGCAACTTAGGGTAGATTTAAGTTTAATGCTTTCGATTAAATTGGATATTCGAACGAGCATTTGGGTTCCAACTAAATTGGTTAGGATTAATAGACCAAGATCAGGCTATTAGTTAAAATCCTATTGTTTAGTAGTAAGTTCAAGATTCGACAATTGGTAGTTTAGTTTTATTGTTTTTCGTTATTTCTCCATTATCAAACCAAAAACCTCAAAAAAACCCCTAATTTACAATTACGCATTTTTATATATATTCTTGCATAAACACTAAACTTATAATTGATTAGATAGTTACAAAGTTCCTGTGGATACAACCTTGTTGAGCTACAACGACTGGGTTCATTGCCCGTAGTTAGCAAGATAGTTTAACCATTATTTTGCATAACAAGTTTTTGGCGCCGCTCCGGGGACTTTGGTCCAACTATCTAGTTCATTATCTTTTTTTTAGTTTTCGTGCATATTTTTCATTTCCTTTATTTTCCTACTTTGTGTATAAACTTTTGTTTCTTTTTTTTTAGGAATTTAACTCTGATGGATGGTTATTATGATCCAGGAGGAGGTTAGAATGGATACTCTTATGGCCAAGAGAACTACAATCAATGGTTTGTGTGTTAGAGATGCGGAGGAAACCATGACAGTTCATCATGTTGAAAGTGCTAGGTTGGAGGATATGATGGCAGGTTTTATCTCAAGATACCAACCAGATGTGAGTACGCCAACCAGATTGGAGGACTATCATGAGAATACACAAGTTACCAACCATATGGAGTAGTGTGGAGGAAACCATGCAAAATCTCATTGTCTTGAAACCACTGTAGAGAGCAACTCCACTAGTTTGATGGATATAATGGTAGAGTATATCTTATTAACAAATGCAAGCACTACCAGAATCATTCACAACACAAATCTGTAAGCTCAGCTAGATCGAGATAGGCATGAAATTGAAAGTGAAGTGGTTCACAGGGAAGAGCAACATACTACGGATTTGAGCCAATCTTCCTCTCCTCCTTTGTTTGAGCCAGAGAGTACATTACCACCCAACCACCAGCTTGATTTTGAAGACCATCAGAGGAGAGTGCCACTATCAACTTCAAGGAGTCACTTCCCTCTGAAGTTGATGTCCATCAAGGCTCTTCCTATGAGCCTCACCAAGAAGTTGAGAATATCTACATCCTCAAATTTGAGAAGGAGGAGCCATCAAACTTTGGTCTTCACCTGAAGGATCAAGGTCTTTCCCACCTGTGCATAAATGAAGTAGGGTGGAAGCTCCAAGTCTACCCACTAAGTGTGGAGGCCACCTTCCCTTTTGATTCTGGACCGGAAATAGAAGACAAAGTCCACCCCGGAGTTCTCCCTACACCACTCAATGAAGATAAGGATGTCTTCATCCATAAATTTGAAGAGGAGGCTCCACCACAATTTGATCCTCGTACCTAGCATCAACAACCTCAACACTCCCACCTTAAGAAGGATTGGTGGAGTTATATTATCCTAATCTTTAATGTTGAGGTAACATTCCCTTTTGATCCAGGCCATCCTTCAGTGACTTATGATGCCCACCCTAACCACCCGTTGAAGCGAACTTCAACGTTTATTTTGATCCCGAATGATTTCAAGGTGGTATGGTGTAGCCAAAGACCTTAAAAAAGGGTAGCTTCCTGGGAGGTAACCCGCATTGCATTTCATTTCATTTCTTTTAATCTCTTTAAGTTAAGTTTATTGCATACACTTTTGAACTCATTTGAGCTAACGGGCTTTTTGAACACTCCTCATAAGTGCATTTGTGTGCCCAAATTGGTGTTGCTTGTGTTGTAAATATTTTAGAAACAAGTGTACCCCTCTGAAAAATGGATGGATTTAGGAACAATTTCAAAGGGAACTCTGGCCAAATTTTCCCAACAACCTTCATCTCCAACGATTGATGAAATACCCCTAAATTAATTTAAATTAATTTAAATTAATTTAGGGGATTTCTTTTATTAAACCTTTAATAATACTATTAAGTATTAAATTATCTTGTGGAATTATGAATATTAAATTATTTTATGGAATTATGAATATTAAATTATTATATGGAGTTATGAATATTAGATTATTATATGGAATTATGAATATTAAATTATTATATGGGATTATGAATATTAAATTAGTATATGGAATTGTGAAATTTATTAAGGGGTTTTCTCCTATTTAACCCTAATTATTATACATTATTATATAGTATTATGAATTTAATAATAAGATTTATAAGTCAATAAATCTTGGGAAAATTATTAAACACTCCAAATATATTATAAAGATTTTAGGAAGTGTTGGAACATTGTTTGAAACATAAAAGTCAATATAAAATTCTAGAAACCTTAAAGCTTATTAAGCCTTGCTAGAGTTGACTTTTTGAGAATGGTCAAACCAGGTCATGAAACCTATACCAATAAATAGGTTATGAAAAACCATGAAGATCGATAAAAAGAACGTTGAAAACGGGTCATCCTAGCCAAAGTTATGCTAGATTGAAGTTTTGAATCAAAATTTTAAGAAGTGCCACGTGTCACTCTGTAGTAGGTCGCCCACACTTAGCCGATTTCCTCCCTGATTTTTCGTAACCGATTTCAGTTTCTAGCCCTAACTTTAGACGGCTATAACTTTCACATTACTCAATATTTTTCCATGCCGTCTTCGCCACTCTCTTCTCCTTAATTCCCTCTTTACAACCATAACTCACATTAAAGCTAATTCCTTGTACATCGTCGGGAAAATCTCTCGCAAGTTGCCATCTTTCAACTCGTACCCCAGATTCCAGTTATACTTCGATTTCAGGTAAAGTTCGTCATGCCATAACTTCCTCATCTTTCAACCAAATTTCGATTTCTTTAGCTTGTTGTATAGATCTCTAATCCCTCTACAACTTTCGTGTTTATGCCAAAGTCCAATTCGTAACCAGTTGGGAGATATAGAGGTCTAAAGTATCGGTCTCGCCAGCACATAAAATAACACCGAAACAGAGAGGTAAACTCGTGATTTGCGACTTCGATTTCTTTCTGTGTGTTGCGAGTTAGGATTAGTTCTTGTTATCAATGTGTAGAGATAAGTTTCATCTATCCATTGAGCCAATTAACAAAGCCTAACTCGATCTGTACAATAACTTATAGATCCTCGAAGTTGGCTTCACGAACTGATCGAAAGTTCATACTTTTCCAGAATTCGTTTTCGAATTCCGTCAAATCGAGCAATTCTGGTGAGTGTTTCCTCAAATTCGTTCAATGTTGCTAATCTATACCTCATTTTCGACCAAACACACGTCTCAATTTAGTCAATTATGCATTATCGTGAGAGTAATTTGTGAATTCGAATTCGAAAACGGTTTAGAACCCTAACCTCGTTACCCAGATTCGAAAATCTCCAATCCTGCATAATAATTAGGGAAACCGGTATCAATAGAACCGAAATTTGATTACGAAGCTATAGAAACAAGAATCACTCGATTTCGTTCTGTAGATTGGGTGAAAATCGTGATTTAGTATTCGTAACCTGTGGTGGTCGCGCTGAAGAACTGGGGAAACGAGGGCCGTCCGATCGTAATTAAAAGAAACGGACGGCCGAGATTAAAACGTTTCAGATTAAGTTTTTATTAATTTCGGTAAATAACCCTAACTTGTTGAATTAATTTAAATACCTTCCCGAAGGTATTTTGACTTGAAACTTTAACCATGGATTCCTTATTAAATGTAGTTTATTTTAATGTAAATTAATATGGATTTGGAGTTTTCAAACGTAAGTTATGATTTTTGCAAGTTTCGGGTTTTCTAGAATTATTTGGCTAATTTAAAAAGATATTTTTATGAAACAAAAATTTTATAATATGTCTAAAATGTTATAGTTATTGTATATTAAATTTGGGAATTTTTTGACAAGGGTAAATGGGTTTAAAAATTGTGTTTATGAGTTTTTCATAAGAATAACTTATAATATATGGTTTTTAATGTAATCGAAAATTAAAGTGTAGTTGATTAATGAACTTTATAGGTTGGGGAAAATATAATAAGACTAATTAACATTAATACAGTATGTTTATAAATATTTTGGGTATTAACTCTAAGTGAAGTAAAAATTGTTACATATATTTATATATATATTATAGATAGAGAAATAAATAGAAACTTATATTAAATCAAGGGATTTAACTAAACTACATTTTTTTTTGTTATATATAATATGGAAGCTAATATGTTTAACTAAAACTAAGGGCAATACTTTTTTATAATCCATAAATCAGTTTTGGATATGTCTAAAAGATATTAGATATAATTAAATACAATAGAATTTCTTAAAGAATGTTCTGGATAAATCTTAATGTATGTAGATATATATATTTATATATATAATATAAATACAAAAAATAGATAAAGGAAATAACATTCCTTCTGAGAAATATAATAGGAAGGATATATGTATATACGATAAATAAATAAATAAAAGAAATAAAATACCTTATAGAAAATATAATATGAAGGAATTAATGAGTTAAAAAAAACCTCTACATAATACTAATAATAGAATACTATATGAGGTGGTATTAATTATGGTTATGAATTGAGTTTTTAGTTACCCTTGAATTTCTAAGATTTATATAAACAGTATTAAAATACATGTATATATTTAGTCAATGTCCACAATGTAAATCTATAATTTGGTTAAGAAATTAATAAGTTGAAATTTAAGAATATTTGTAATTAGTTTACATAAAGTGTTACACAAATAGATCTTATTATATAATTAATAAAATGAATGAAATACTTTTACATTTAAATGCTCTTATTATATAAACAATAATAAATAAATGAGTTACTTTTACATCTAAATGTGAAGAGGATAAATAAGTCTAGATTTAATTATTTCTTAATATTTATAGTATTGAGTAATAACTTGATATTTTGAGATAAAATCATTAAAAGGATTATGGTATAAAACTATATTAAACTATGATTAGGAAATTACTCTAAATAATAATCCTTAAGTTTCTTAGAATTAGTTAGTCATATAGAATACATTTATTATTACTAATATTCAAGATGTGAGTTTAGTATAATAAGTGGTACATAATAGTTAAAGATTTACTGAAAGGTTATAAATAGAAATTGGATACATAAAAGGTTATCTTAAAACACCTTATTATATAGTTATGATAAAGTAAATAATATACCCTGTGGATACTAAATGTAAGAGTTCTATGAGTCTAAGTTAATTATAATATGGTTATTTCAAGATGAAAAGTAATTTAACATCTTATGACAAGATTTTTAGATGGTTGTAATTAAAGTTATTCTGAACTACAGATAAGATAAATGAGTTTAGTAATTCGATTAAGTTATAATAAAATGCGTCTACAACACTATGATTCCAATATACAAGATGTAGGTCTTAATTAAGTTAAGGGAAAGACTTAATCATAATGGGTTGTCTAGTAGAAATTTTTAAATACATAATCTTTACATTGTGGGATAAATATAGTATTCTGAGATGAGTCTATCATAGGTCATAATACAATGTTTATTTTAAATTAAGAATAGAGGTATTGAGCTTAAGATTATTGTCGAAATTCTTAGATTTAATTATATAACATAAACACATTTATGATATAGAGGTCTCAAAAGTCTTGAATGTGAGGATTGTGGTTAAGTATGAATAAAGTGGATAGGAGTGGACAATTAGTCAATGTTGATCGAATACATTCCTTGATCTTACCACCTTGGGCTATACAACGTTCTCAGATAACACAAAGATTATACATAACATTTAAGTGAGGGCTTAAAAGATAATTGAGACTTTGAAATAAGAGTAAGGAGTTTATTTAAGCGTAACATAGGCTACAAGTGATTGATGGTAGATTATCTTTAATATTCTTCAGAGTACTGTTGATTGTTTGCGCAAGTTGATTAGAACTGCTACAGCGTTATCCAGGTACGATTTCTCGTACTCAGCTTGTTGTGTTTTGGCCTTTATGGAATGTGTTGTACGATTTCTCGTACTCAGCTTGTTGTGTTTTGGCCTTTATGGAATGTGTTGTACGATCTCTCGTACTCCGATATTTTTTAATGGTTGACTTGTGGAATGTTTTGGAAAACGCTAACTGACTTTAAGAGGATTTTCTAAGGAAAAAATGGTTGTGTGACTAACTCAGCTTGTGTGACTAACTGAGCCTTGGTTGTGGAACTCACTTGGGTATTGGTTTCTTCTACTTGGTTGCCCGTTAGGCATTGGCTGCTTAGGGTTTACGCTTCTGCACTCTGTAGGACTGAGTGTTTTGGTATTGCTCTGGGTAGTTGGTGATCTAGCGGGATTATTGGAAAAGGTCAATCTTGGAAATCTTTCTTTCGACGTGCGCGCGTCTTTAATGTGAACAGTAGGGGGCTGTATATCCCTCGCCCATAGGGGCATTGATATTTAACAGTAAGGGGCTGTATATCCCCTGTCCTTAGTGGACGTGATGAACAGTAAGGGGCTGTATATCCCCTGTCCTTAGTGGACGTGATGAACAGTAAGGGGCTGTATATCCCCTGTCCTTAGTGGACGTGATAAACAGTGAGGGGCTGTATATCCCCTGTCCTAAAAGGACGTGATTGGCGGTGGGGGCCATCTCTCCCAGTTGAATTATTCCACTCTCGAGTTCTTGGTTCTTGGATCTACTTTATCATTCCTAGTCCTTTGTGGCTATCTGGGTTTTTCTACTCCTAATGGGAATTGGTTCTAACATCAACAATGGATGCTTACTAACTATGTGGTGTGACTACTTAAGTGGATGACTTGTTTTGGAAGTTCTCTATCTCTATCTTTGTCTTGTTTTCTTTTCTCGTTAACTTGATTGTTTTGAAGTGCTTTATCTCTGTTTTACTTTTAAGAGTTTGTTTTCATGTTACTGTTTATTTTGAGAGTTATGTTTTATAAGTTTGTTTTTGGAGAATTGTACCAGTTCCATTCCAGGGAACTGACCCGCCCCTTTTGGGGTGGGCTGCTTGGTTTCATCTTGCAGGTACGAATTGATTTACAGGTGGCCACGAAGAGAATGAGCGTTTGGGATGGGACTAGGTTTTGTGGAGAGAGAATATGTTTAATTCCTATTATGTTTGTGTTAAGTTTTCTCGAGTTCAGACCGTAGCTTTTGTAGATTGTAAGTTGTAATTGGTGAGGTTTGGTGCCGGGTGTTTGGAACCCGATGGTCTGTAATCGCCTTAGAGTTTTATTTCCGCTGTATTTATGGTTAATAGGGGCGTTACAGAAAGTGGTATCAGAGCGTAGTTACGCTCTGAACCCGAGAAAACAAGCCAGTGAAATACTTAGATTAGGTGCCCTTAAAACTGGGGAATTGGGGTAGAATTGGGAAGTGAGGATTCCAGTAAGGCACGACTCCTAACCCTGCTTAGATTAGTGAATGATTTCCTTATACACTTTTCTTTTATGAATATCTGTAGAGAATGGTGTGCTATTGTTCTGTTCGAACAGTAAACTACGATAGAAATATAGGTTGGAATATCATCTATTAAGTACGATAAGATTTTGGTTGAGATAAACCAAATATTAAGCTATTTTTCAAAAGCATACTTATGGAGAATTCATTGCCAAAAATGCAATCCTTTAAAAGCTAGTACATATGTTCTTAGAAATTTTAAAGAATACTTTTAAATTGAAAACAGTATACAAATAGAACTTTAAATAACTAAATTAGTATTGATATGTGGAAGTGCTTCAACTCCTTTAAAGTTTCTAAATAAATCTCAAGAATTGCTTGGAAAATTGTTGCCTAAAGGTAATGTTTGGATAAATCTTAAGTCTAGAAAATTATTAAGTTAACCAACACTAGTAGCATACACCCGAACCCATAAAACACATTAAAACTCTATGTTAACTTTAGAAAGAAAACACATAAACCTAACACCCTACGGGAAGTGCCTGGTGCGACGAACTCCTAGGCTGAAAGTAGTGGGGGTGCACACCCACTTCTGGAAGTTTAGGGGCTAGACAAGCCTTGTCATCTAACTGTAAATAATCTTCCACGCAGGTGATGGATTGTGTTGAACTTGAGGGGAAGTGGTGGTAAGACGTTACCATCATGAAATCTTGAGCTAGGCATATTTCATTGCTAACCACAATGAACAAGTCAATTTGTATCTTAAGATCCGGTATTAAAACTCATAAATGTAAAGGGTTTATTGAGTTAAATCTTTGGTAAAAATACCTATATATGGAGGAAGGGGATTAAGTTTGGGTACTCCAAGATACAACATCTACCCCTGGCTGGAAAAAAAAGCAATAAAAGAAGTTACTTAAAGATTGAGTGAAGAGAAGAGTAATACTAAACTAAGTATCATTGATCCTTAAATACTTGAGTATTGAGCATCTTAAAAAAAAAAAAAAAAATTGAGAGTTACTTAAAGATTGAAAATTCTCATGTTTACTTGGAAGTTTAACATTATACAGGTATAAATTTTAAAAGACACACTAAGAGTGATATTTACCAAAAGCCCCATTATCTAAGGGAATACTAAGATTTAGTAATCAGGAGAATACTTACATAGAACAAACCTTAAGGAAATAATTGTCAAGAGTGAGTGAGTTTTCATTAGATTAGTGCATTTGACCTAAAATTTTATACAGGTCCCTACCTTAAATATATATATATATAATGTATAAATTTTAAGATAAAGGAATCAGATTGGATGAACTTCCTAAAATTCTGCCTTGGGTGAAGTTATATAATAAGTAAATTTTATAAAAACACTGAATGAATAATCTAAAATACGATAATTGATTATAAAAACAATTGAAACTTGAAAAGTCACAGAAAATATTTATCTTATAAAGTTTTAACATATGATTGGCCAATAAACCCTTGAAGATGATTTTGGAAGATTATTAAGGAATATTAAAGGATTTGAAACATTATTATAAACTACTCGTTACACCTGGTTTATAGCTTGTAATATAATTGATATGATAAATGATCATATATGGACATATAATTCGTATCAGTCATTAAATGAATGGATAATAATCATAAGATAAAATTTATAACCATCAAGGAAATACAAATACATAACAATCAAGAGATACAGATATATATAACGATCATAGATATAATCAACAGTGCAGTAAAATTCAACAAAGCTGGTTAATAAGGTGTTGAATTCTTTGAATGTGCCATTAGTAGCGGTACGAGGGCGTACCTTAGCTCTTTTAAGGGGGATATGCTGGCATACTCCTCCTTCGTTATCTCATCCGGATTATGCCGCGTTTCATTATTAGCAAAGGGAGAACAGTATTAGCAGAATGAGAGGTGTTTGTATGTGCTTGGTTTTTGCATTATGACTCAGTATGTGACTTTTGATTTTCATCATGTTATATCTTGGTATACCCTGATTCAGTTTGATTTTGAGTAATCTTGAGTGGAATGTTGTTATGGAAGTGGATGGAAATAAAGGATTGGTTTGGTATGGAACTTCATTGGAACTTTTATTGTCTCAGCACACCCGAAGCGGTGTGAGTGCTTATTAGTTGATTTTTAAACTTCGAGGCGAAGTTTCTTTTAAGGGGGATATGCTGAAATACCCCTAAATTAATTTAAATTAATTTAAATTAATTTAGGGGATTTCTTTTATTAAACCTTTAATAATACTATTAAGTATTAAATTATCTTGTGGAATTATGAATATTAAATTATTTTATGGAATTATGAATATTAAATTATTATATGGAGTTATGAATATTAGATTATTATATGGAATTATGAATATTAAATTATTATATGGGATTATGAATATTAAATTAGTATATGGAATTGTGAAATTTATTTAGGGGTTTTCTCCTATTTAACCCTAATTATTATACATTATTATATAGTATTATGAATTTAATAATAAGATTTATAAGTCAATAAATCTTGGGAAAATTATTAAACACTCCAAATATATTATAAAGATTTTAGGAAGTGTTGGAACATTGTTTTGAAACATAAAAGTCAATATAAAATTCTAGAAACCTTAAAGCTTATTAAGCCTTGCTAGAGTTGACTTTTTGAGAATGGTCAAACCAGGTCATGAAACCTATACCAATAAATAGGTTATGAAAAACCATGAAGATCGATAAAAAGAACGTTGAAAACGGGTCATCCTAGCCAAAGTTATGCTAGATTGAAGTTTTGAATCAAAATTTTAAGAAGTGCCACGTGTCACTCTGTAGTAGGTCGCCCACACTTAGCCGATTTCCTCCCTGATTTTTCGTAACCGATTTCAGTTTCTAGCCCTAACTTTAGACGGCTATAACTTTCACATTACTCAATATTTTTCCATGCCGTCTTCGCCACTCTCTTCTCCTTAATTCCCTCTTTACAACCATAACTCACATTAAAGCTAATTCCTTGTACATCGTCGGGAAAATCTCTCGCAAGTTGCCATCTTTCAACTCGTACCCCAGATTCCAGTTATACTTCGATTTCAGGTAAAGTTCGTCATGCCATAACTTCCTCATCTTTCAACCAAATTTCGATTTCTTTAGCTTGTTGTATAGATCTCTAATCCCTCTACAACTTTCGTGTTTATGCCAAAGTCCAATTCGTAACCAGATGGGAGATATAGAGGTCTAAAGTATCGGTCTCGCCAGCACATAAAATAACACCGAAACAGAGAGGTAAACTCGTGATTTGCGACTTCGATTTCTTTCTGTGTGTTGCGAGTTAGGATTAGTTCTTGTTATCAATGTGTAGAGATAAGTTTCATCTATCCATTGAGCCAATTAACAAAGCCTAACTCGATCTGTACAATAACTTATAGATCCTCGAAGTTGGCTTCACGAACTGATCGAAAGTTCATACTTTTCCAGAATTCGTTTTCGATTCCGTCAAATCGAGCAATTCTGGTGTTTCCTCAAATTCGTTCAATGTTGCTAATCTATACCTCATTTCGACCAAACACACGTCTCAATTTAGTCAATTATGCATTATCGTGAGAGTAATTTGTGAATTCGAATTCGAAAACGGTTAGAACCCTAACCTCGTTACCCAGATTCGAAAATCTCCAATCCTGCATAATAATTATTAGGGAAACCGGTATCAATAGAACCGAAATTTGATTACGAAGCTATAGAAACAAGAATCACTCGATTTCGTTCTGTAGATTGGGTGAAAATCGTGATTTAGTATCGTAACCTGTGGTGGTCGCGCTGAAGAACTGGGGAAACGAGGGCCGTCGATCGTAATTAAAAGAAACGGACGGCCGAGATTAAAACGTTTCAGATTAAGTTTTTATTAATTTCGGTAAATAACCCTAACTTGTTGAATTAATTTAAATACCTTCCCGAAGGTATTTTGACTTGAAACTTTAACCATGGATTCCTTATTAAATGTAGTTTATTTTAATGTAAATTAATATGGATTTGGAGTTTTCAAACGTAAGTTATGATTTTTGCAAGTTTCGGTTTTCTAGAATTATTTGGCTAATTTAAAAAGATATTTTTATGAAACAAAAATTTTATAATATGTCTAAAATGTTATAGTTATTGATATTAAATTTGGGAATTTTTTGACAAGGGTAAATGGGTTTAAAAATTGTGTTTATGAGTTTTTCATAAGAATAACTTATAATATATGGTTTTTAATGTAATCGAAAATTAAGTGTAGTTGATTAATGAACTTTATAGGTTGGGGAAAATATAATAAGACTAATTAACATTTAATACAGTATGTTTATAAATTTTTGGGTATAACTCTAAGTGAAGTAAAAATTGTTACATATATTTATATATATATTTATATGGAGAAATAAATAGAAACTTATATTAAATCAAGGGATTTAACTAAACTACATTTTATTTGTTATATATAATATGGAAGCTAATATGTTTAACTAAAACTAAGGGCAATACTTTATTTTATAATCCATAAATCAGTTTTGGATATGTCTAAAAGATATTAGATATAATTAAATACAATAGAATTTCTTAAAGAATGTCTGGATAAATCTTAATGTATGTAGATATATATATTATATATATATATATAAATACAATAAAAATAGATAAAGGAATAACATTCCTTCTGAGAAATATAATAGGAAGGATATATGTATATACGATAAATAAATAAATAAAAGAAATAAAATACCTTATAGAAAATATAATATGAAGGAATTAATGAGTTAAAATAAAACCTCTACATAATACTAATAATAGAATACTATATGAGGTGGTATTAATTTATGGTTATGAATTGAGTTTTTAGTTACCCTTGAATTTCTAAGATTTATATAAACAGTATTAAAATACATGTATATATTTAGTCAATGTCCACAATGTAAATCTATAATTTGGTTAAGAAATTAATAAGTTGAAATTTAAGAATATTTGTAATTAGTTTACATAAAGTGTTACACAAATAGATCTTATTATATAATTAATAATAAATGAATGAAATACTTTTACATTAAATGCTCTTATTATATAAACAATAATAAAATAAATGAGTTACTTTTACATCTAAATGTGAAGAGGATAAATAAGTCTAGATTTAATTATTTCTTAATATTATAGTATTGAGTAATAACTTGATATTTTGAGATAAAATCATTAAAAGGATTATGGTATAAAACTATATTAAACTATGATTAGGAAATTACTCTAAATAATAATCCTTAAGTTCTTAGATTATTAGTTAGTCATATAGAAACATTTATTACTAATATTCAAGATGTGAGTTTATAAATAAGTGTTGTACATAATAGTTAAAGATTTACTGAAAGGTTTATAAATAGAAATTGGATACATAAAAGGTTATCTTAAAACACCTTATTATATAGTTATGATAAAGTAAATAATATACCCTGTGGATACTAAATGTAAGAGTTCTATGAGTCTAAGTAATTATAATATGGTTATTTCAAGATGAAAAGTAATTTAACATCTTATGACAAGATTTTTAGATGGTTGTAATTAAAGTTATTCTGAACTACAGATAAGATAAATGAGTTTAGTAATTCGATTAAGTTATAATAAAATGCGTCTACAACACTATGATTCCAATATACAAGATGTAGGTCTTAATTAAGTTAAGGGAAAGACTTAATCATAATGGGTTGTCTAGTAGAAATTTTTTAAATACATAATCTTTACATTGTGGGATAATAATATAGTATTCTGAGATGAGTCTATCATAGGTCTAATACAATGTTTATTTTAAATTAAGAATAGAGGTATTGAGCTTAAGATTATTGTCGAATTCTTAGATTTAATTATATAACATAAACACATTTATGATATAGAGGTCTCAAAAGTCTTGAATGTGAGGATTGTGGTTAAGTATGAATAAAGTGGATAGGAGTGGACAATTAGTCAATGTTGATCGAATACATTCCTTGATCTTACCACCTTGGGCTATACAACGTTCTCAGATAACACAAAGATTATACATAACATTTAAGTGAGGGCTTAAAAGATAATTGAGACTTTGAAATAAGAGTAAGGAGTTTATTTAAGCGTAACATAGGCTACAAGTGATTGATGGTAGATTATCTTTAATATTATTCAGAGTACTGTTGATTGTTGCGCAAGTTGATTAGAACTGCTACAGCGTTATCCAGGTACGATTTCTCGTACTCAGCTTGTTGTGTTTTGGCCTTTATGGAATGTGTTGTACGATTTCTCGTACTCAGCTGTTGTGTTTTGGCCTTTATGGAATGTGTTGTACGATCTCTCGTACTCCGATATTTTTTAATGGTTGACTTGTGGAATGTTTTGGAAAACGCTAACTGATTTAAGAGGATTTTCTAAGGAAAAAATGGTTGTGTGACTAACTCAGCTTGTGTGACTAACTGAGCCTTGGTTGTGGAACTCACTTGGGTATTGGTTTCTTCTACTTGGTTGCCCGTTAGGCATTGGCTGCTTAGGGTTTACGCTTCTGCACTCTGTAGGACTGAGTGTTTTGGTATTGCTCTGGGTAGTTGGTGATCTAGCGGGATTATTGGAAAAGGTCAATCTTGGAAATCTTTCTTTCGACGTGCGCGCGTCTTTAATGTGAACAGTAGGGGGCTGTATATCCTCGCCCATAGGGGCATTGATATTTAACAGTAAGGGGCTGTATATCCCCTGTCCTTAGTGGACGTGATGAACAGTAAGGGGCTGTATATCCCCTGTCCTTAGTGGACGTGATGAACAGTAAGGGGCTGTATATCCCTGTCCTTAGTGGACGTGATAAACAGTGAGGGGCTGTATATCCCCTGTCCTAAAAGGACGTGATTGGCGGTGGGGGCCATCTCTCCCAGTTGAATTATTCCACTCTCGAGTTCTTGGTTCTTGGATCTACTTTACATTCTAGTCCTTTGTGGCTATCTGGGTTTTTCTACTCCTAATGGGAATTGGTTCTAACATCAACAATGGATGCTTACTAACTATGTGGTGTGATACTTAAGTGGATGACTTGTTTTGGAAGTTCTCTATCTCTATCTTTGTCTTGTTTTCTTTCTCGTTAACTTGATTGTTTTGAAGTGCTTTATCTCTGTTTTACTTTTAAGAGTTTGTTTTCATGTACTGTTTATTTTGAGGAGTTATGTTTTATAAGTTTGTTTTTGGAGAATTGTACCAGTTCCATTCCAGGGAACTGACCCGCCCCTTTTGGGGTGGGCTGCTTGGTTTCATCTTGCAGGTACGAATTGATTTACAGGTGGCCACGAAGAGAATGAGCGTTTGGGATGGGACTAGGTTTTGTGGAGAGAGAATATGTTTAATTTCTATTATGTTTGTGTTAAGTTTTTCTCGAGTTCAGACCGTAGCTTTTGTAGATTGTAAGTTGTAATTGGTGAGGTTTGGTGCCGGGTGTTTGGAACCCGATGGTCTGTAATCGCCTTAGAGTTTTATTTCCGCTGTATTTATGGTTAATAGGGGCGTTACAATTGAAGGCAGCACCTCAACGACCCTGGACACTCTCAAGTGTGGGGGAATCCCATCTTCAGTCTGCACCTTTTCATCCATGCACATAAGTGCACTTATGCACACCATAACTTGAATCATTTTGCAGCCCAAGCACGTAAGAGTGTGCAGCCATGCACATTTGCAGCCCTCCGTATACATGCCAGCATCATTAGTCATGTACACAATGCAACAAATTCTTCACGAGATGCATATAAGGTAAGCTAGTATGCAGGTGGTTCACGTACAACATGCATTGTAACTCCCCTACTACGCACTTAACATTAAATGGAATCGCAGCGGAAAAACAACTAAACAATAACTAAACGATTCGGTGCTACAACGCCGTCAACCACCCACGTGGTTAACAAGGCAGAATAAATACAAGTGTACCGGTCTGATGATCAGACTCCCGAGCGTTAGGTACTAACAACCATATATATACATAACCAACATACCGAGTATTTAATACAAACCATCACTGTAAACTGTACACATGAACTCCACTGTTAACTGTAAACGATCGTCAGTGTAACACGAACAGTACCAAAATATAACGCCACGGGAGCACAGGCGCATCCCGGGCTCAACATCCAAAATAACCAAAAGTAATTCTGCAGCCTAGAATCTATAGCCATTCCGCTTCCTCGATCCTCATCCTGCAGTAAAAATATGGAGCCCCCGAGGGGGTCAGCAACCCTTGGCTGGTATGGTTAACGCGCAGCCCATCGGCTACTGGGATACGGGCAACTAATTGTCATGATGACATGGCATTCATTTAACACATAACATATACATATGGCATAGCAACAATATTGCATAGCACAACATCACATACATAGTGAATACCTTTCCACACAACAAACCAAGAAGGTTAAACACATAAGAAGCCTAGAGAATGGTTCACCCTCATGTTAAGCTTGTTACACACACTCATTACCGTTCTGTTAGTCGAACGAGTAACTTAAGTCACAGATGGTTCGGATATTGCGACCCGAACACACCACACAAACACATGTTCCCACTAAACCGATCATAAGTCAGAATAGGTAAGCTTTGGAGGAAGCTAGCGGGAGATCGAACGCCAAATAAAGGAGAACAATCTTAACATCATAAGAGTCGAATCTGATACAGATATCTACTCTTATACTTACACGCGTGACCGGACAACCGGATTCCTCACTTCCCCAGTTAGCACTTGTTAGAAGTTCAACAGTGGAACTTAACAAACAATTCACAAGCAAGTGGTAAGTCATGTTAGACACCACAAGGGAAATGAGTCACGTCATAACATCATAATAAAACAACTGTAAACTCATTACATGACTTAAGTCTTACAAGGTCATAAACACAGAAAAACAAACAACACACAAGCCGGTGTAAACCGGTAGGCAACAGACTGCAAGAAAACCATACCTTGGTCCTTGCTTCGATTGATTTTCCACCGTAGGCCACTCCTATACATAATTAAGAATGTTGGTTAATTAACTTACTTAACTTCAAATTTACTAAGTGTTTAACATGGTTATATGACATGTTTTAATGCCCAAACTTATCCTTGATTACCTACATTATACCCCCTAGGGTTAACTACTTAAGCTACACTTTGTTTGTTTTTTTTTTACAAGTTTTGGTCCGACCGAACTTACCGACCGACCTTACACAAGGTCGGTCCATTCCAGAACACATTACCGTCAAAAATTCTACTCCGACCGACCTTGCAAGTTCGGTCCACAAGTTCGGTCTATTCCCGAAGTTTTTCCCCTTTGAAAACTCAGGCCCGACCGATCTTGGCAAGTCCGGTCGCAAGATCGGTCGATTCCCGAGACTCACTTACGTACAAAAATTTAGGCATGACCGACCTTGTAAGTTCGGTCCCAAGGTCGGTCTATTCCAGAGACTCAATCCGTACTAAAAATCCATGCCCGACCGACCTTGCAAGTCCGGTCCCCAAGGTCGGTCCATTCCAGAAACCATTTCTCGCAGGGTAAACTGGGCTCGACCGACCTTGCAGGTCCGGTCCCCAAGGTCGGTCTGCTCCAGACCCTTGTTTTTAATTGCCCATTTAACTCCAAACTTCACCTCATATATCCTAGTATGTTCTAACCTTATTTGGGCACTTCAAACACACCTTAAGACCTCCATTAAACTCCTTAAATCATTCACTAAAATCCTCCTCAAGCATTACACAAATTCTTATAAAAAGGTTTACACTTGTAATGTTTTTCACTAAGTTTCTATGTGGTGTTTCATACCTATAACTTCCACTATTCCCAAATGTTTTCTCACCACTACAACATCATCTCCCAAGCATCTTTTCTTCCTAACCAAACTCCTTGAATATCTCTACAAGTTTATAGCTCCTCCATGCAACAAATCACTTCTTCCTTATTCACCAACATTGCACAAGTCCTAAACACAATCTCACCATGATCTTGAAGTATCCCAAAACTCATTTGCATTTCTAAATCCTCTAAAACATTGCCTAAGTCCTTTTTACATCTTAGAATACCTTAATGCATGTTTCTTTCACTAGTAGAACACTTAACCATTCTAAACACTTCCTAACTCAAAACTCATTTTAAACACCTAAAACTTCTTATACATTATCTAAATTTCGACATGGGTTCTCCTAGACATTACCAAGCCAAAACACATTGTTTTCACCATTAAACATCCAAGAACACTAAAATCCATCAAGAACATTCTTGTACACAAAACTTCACTCATTTAACACTACATCACAATATAGTGCATAATTTAAATTGCTTGGCACTTAGGCCCTTAAATAACATGGCTCTTAGGCCCTTAAATGCACAAACCATAAACACTGAATTTCCACAATATATTTGCCTTTGACCTGCAAATACACTCAACAACACATATGCCCTTTTACTAGTCTCCTTGAGAACATTTTACTAAGTCATTCACCATTGGCTCCTTAGATCATTTTAATAAGCAACATAAGCTCATTTCTCCTAAGACATTAAACTACATTAGGTTAGCATATTTACTCTTTCCTCTTTCCTCACAACTTCTTTCTTGTTTCCTTGATTAAAATCGGCAAGGATTTTGTTGCTTGTCAACTTCTAAACAATATACAAATATAATGAGTATACAAGCTTTAAGCTTCATCTCATTGTAAACCCTAAATACATATATTGTCTTAAACATTTAGATGTTTTTTACCTTGGATAAAAGAGTTTGGATATGTAGCAAGAGAGGACTCCACCAGTCCATGAAGGTTCAAATGAAGCTAGAACAAAGCAATAAAGGGCACCATTAATGGTGATTTTCGGACAACATAAAAACATGAAGGAGTGTTCTTTGAGTTTCCTTACCTAGAAGCAAAGGAGAACAATAATATGTGAAAAGATGAGCTCAAGATCCTTCCATGGAGATTCCTCTTGGCACCGAAATGGAGCTCTTGGAATTTTGAGAAGATAAGAATGAAGAGCTTGATGAGACTTAGAAAGAGTGTGGCTGGTCTGTTTGGCTGGCCCCGTTTTTGATTTGGCAAAGTGAGCTAGGAGATATAAGAGGTCAAAGATGGAGTTGTGTGTGGTACTATTGCAAAACCGTGAATGGAGAATGAAGAAGAGAGGTTGAAGATGTGGGAAATGAAGAGGGAAATGAGAGAATGAAGTTTGAGTTACTTTTGGAGATATTTGTAGTTAAAGTAAATAGTGACTCACTTTATTAATTTTGCTTACTTGATAAACTAACAAGGGGGAGATGACTCACCCTTATATAAACCGGCCCCCATTAAGTAGTAAGGGGTGTTTTAGTCTTTGTTGACCAATTAACTTACTTATTTGACTTATGTTATAAACTTGCTTATTTTAGTTACTATTCACTAAAACAAGGCACATAGTTGTGAAATTTTTGATTTCCTATTGATTTAGACTTCCTAATGTGATACTAAGTAGTACACATGTTAATTAAGGAGTAATGATGGACATCTAGCCATTCAAAACTCATTTACAAGACAATTTTTCGAAAATGTGCTTTAAGACTCCTTAAAGCACATTTTGTGTTTTAACTTGTTTTCAAGCTTGGTTTTCTTTGGTAATTGGTTTATTATATTCATTAACACCTAAATAAAGTCTCGATAAGCTTATTAGGTCTTAACCAAACTTATCCCAAGCTTAGAGCACATTTTTGCCCATATTGACCTTAAGGTATTTTTTTGTGTTTTCTATGGTTTAAATTGTTTACTAATGTTTCTAAGACTCTTTTTAGTCTTGATATACCATATTTTAATGTTTAAACAACATACTAAGGTTTGGGGTATTTCAATCTACCCCCCTTAAAAGAACATTGTCCCCAAAGTTCATACTTCCCACATATCTTAAATATTAGAACACGGGAATACATATAAACAATACTTCCATAACAACATTAACAACATACTTACATAACATCACACAAGGTCCTAATAACATAACATCATTCAGACACAACGGTCTGTAACATAACAACATAACATCGACGATGTATTTAAATACACGTCGTACACACATAACCAAAACGGCTCTACCCCCCTTAAAATAGGGGTACACCCCGTACCCTATACACATAAACACTAAGAAGTAAACAATGACGGGTACTTCGCCTGCATCTTATCTTCCAGCTCCCAAGTGGCCTCCTCAACGTCCTGGTTAGACCAGAGAACCTTCACCAGTCTCACTGACTTATGGCGAGTGTCTCGAGTCTTAGTATCCAGAATTCGTACCGGAGTCTCCACTGATCGCATGGTCGGCTCTAAGGTTAGCCTTTCAGGCTGAAGTACATGAGATGGATGAGACATATATTTCTTCAATTGGGACACATAAAATACATCATGTACCTTGCCCAGCTCAACGGGTAAATCAAGTCTGTAAGCTACCGGGCCGATCCGCTCCGTCACAACATAAGGCCCCACATATTTCGGGCTCAACTTGCCTTTCTGGCCAAAACGAAATACTCCCTTCATGGGGGATACTCAAAGAAATACCTGATCGCCCACGGCGAACTCCAGGTCCCGTCTGCGCACATCGGCGTACGATTTCTGCCTATCCTGAGCTGCCTTCATGTTAGCCTGGATTTGGCGCACTTCTGCTTGAACTTGTTCCAGATACTCTGGTCCTATAATGACCGTCTCACTTGACTCATCCCAGCATAATGGCGTGCGGCATGGTCTACCGTACAAAGCCTGGAAGGGAGACATCTTGATCGAAGCATGGTAACTGTTGTTGTAGCTAAAATCGATCAGATGTAACTTGTCAATCCAGCTGGTCTGAAAGTCAAGTGCATGTGCACGTAACATATCCTCAAGTGTGTGGATGGTGCGCTCACTCTGACCATCTGTCTGTGGGTGGAACGCTGTACTTAGCTTCAGCTCGGTACCAAGCGCTTCCCGTGTGGATTTCCAATACCTTGAGAGGAATCTGGTATCCCTGTCAGACACAATTGTTTTCGGTACCCCATGATGTCTTACAATCTCTCTGTCAAAAAGCTCTGCTAGTTTTGCCACTTTCCAGGTGTCCTTCATCGGTATGAATCGAGCCACCTTGGTCAGTCGGTCAACAACAACCCAAATCATATTCAGACCTCCCCTTGTAGGCGAAGCCCTACTACGAAGTCCATAGAAATGTCATGGAACTTCCACTCAGGCACTAGCATTGGCTGTACCATACCACCAGGCCGTCGGTGCTCAAACTTGACCTTTTGGCAAGTGAGACACCTCAATACATAATCATTTACATCCTTTTTCATTCCAGTATACCAAAAATAATGTTTCATACCCTTGTACATCTTTGAAGCTCCGGGGTGAATCGAAGTCGTAGAACAATGGGATTCACTCAGTATGCGCTCCTTCAGTTTAGCGCTACTCCTCGGAATACAAAGTCGGCCATTGAGCCTAATCAGGTCATCATCATGGAGTCGGAAGTCGTACTTCTGACCCTCGAATGTGCCATCAATAAGCTTCTGTCTGATCTCCAACATATACTGATCCGTCATCTGAGCACTCCGCATCTCTTCAACCAAGCTAGTATGAGAGACTAGCGAATGGAGAGAGTGTGCTCGGTGACTCAATGCGTCAGCTACCACATTTGCTTTACCCTCCTTATACTGTAAATTAATGTCGTAGTCGTTTAAGAACTCGACCCACCTTCTTTGTCTCATGTTCAACTCCTTCTGAGTGAACAAGTATTTCAAACTTTTGTGGTCAGAATAAATTGTCACGCTTACCCCATACAAATAATGTCGCCATATCTTCAATGCGAAGACAATGGCACCCAGTTCTAAATCGTGGGTAGGGTAGTTCTCTTCATGCTTCTTCAGCTGTCGGGAGGCGTATGGTACGACCTTCCCGTGTTGCATCAACACACAACCCATACCTCTGCCTGATGCGTCGCAATAGACCTCAAAACCATCTGGACCGTCTGGTATAGTCAGGACTGGTGCAGATGTCAGAGCATCCTTGAGACTCTGGAAGGAACTCTCACAGTCGACTGTCCACTCGAATGGTGCATCCTTCTTCATCAAGGAAGTCATCGGCTTCGAGACACTGGAGAAGTCCTTCACAAACCTCCTATAATATCCTGCCAGACCGAGGAAGCTCCTGATATCGGTAACTGTCTTCGGCCTAGGCCAGGTGCACACAGCATCAATCTTTGCCGGATCAACAGCGATCCCGGCCTCAGAAATCACATGACCAAGAAAGGATACTTTGTCCAACCAAAATTCACACTTTGAAAATTAGCATACAACTGATTCTTTCTCAATGTTTGTAACACATTTCTCAGGTGGCTTTCATGCTCACCTCTCGATTTCGAGTACACAAGAATATCGTCGATGAAGACTACCACTGACTTGTCCAACTGATCTGGGAACAATCGGTTCATTAAGTCCATGAACTTGGCTGGTGCATTGGATAAACCAAACGGCATAACCGTAAACTCATAATGTCCATATCTAGTTCTGAAAGCGGTCTTCTCTATGTCACACTCACGGATGGCAATCTGATGGTATCCGGATCGTAAATCTATCTTGGAGAACACTGATGCTCCTCTCAACTGATCAAATAAGTCGTCAATGCGTGGTAAAGGATAACGGTTCTTCACCGTAACTGCATTCAGCTCACGATAGTCAATACACAGGCGGAGACTACCGTCCTTCTTCTTCACGAAGAGGACCGGCGCTCCCCATGGTGAAACGCTAGGGCGGATAAATCCCTTGTCAAGTAGGTCTCTCAGCTGCTCCTTGAGCTCTGTCATCTCTGCTGGAGGCATACGATAGGGCGCCTTCGCAATTGGTCCGGTGCCCGAAACTAAATCAATTTCAAACTCAACTTCCCGTGCTGGCGGCATGCCCGACAGTTCCTTAGGAAATACATCAGGAAACTCTGACACTACCGGCACATCTGGGCTAAACTCTGAGTCTCTCTCTATGTCCTGGACATAGCAGAGGTATACATCATTCCCTCGTCGTAATTCACGATACATAGCCATGGCGGTGATGATCTGAGTCAAAGGCTCCCTGGGCCTCTGGCGGTAAGATATTGTAACCCCAGACGGACTCTGAAGAAGCAGGCGATGCTCGGCACACAGGATTCTGCCCTTGTACCGCTCCAACCAGTTCATCCCGACAATCACATCAAAACCAAGTTCGTCGAACTCTATCAAGTCGATCGGAAACTCTTCATCTCGAATTCGTACAACAGCATCTCGGTGGTAGCGGGTACACCTGATCCGCTCTTTCGACGGGAGAGTGACTAGAAAATCTGGCATCTCTTCACCGTCTAACCCCAGCCTCCTCGCAAACGATAGCGAGATAAATGTATGTGAGGCTCCGGAGTCGAACAAGATCGAAGTGTCCACGCCATTGACTGGAAAGGTACCGGTGAGGATTGTGCCTCTCTTGCCGGCTTCTGCCTCATTACAAACGCCCAGTATACCTCCCGTTCCGAGTGCACAACCTAATTCATTGGCAAACTATTAAGTATTTGGTAATAACACGGTTGATATACTTCGAACAACTCCACTTTATTGATTAACACTCCCTTCACATCACAGGTCGATTACATTGTAAACTTAGCTAGATATAGCATTCTTAATATACAACTGGCTTAACAGATTACATAATTATACAAGGCTTTAAAACTGTCTGAAGGTCAAATTCAAACGTCCGGGTTTCATGTGTGTGGCATTGATCACTGCCGATGGTGCGGTATTCAGTTTGATCTTCCTGATGCCATGATATAGCATCCTTGACTGCCCACCCATGATTAGTACATCTCCTGATTTCAACACCAACTTCTTTGCGAGATCAGCACGCTTCTGCTCGCCATATATAAACACTGCGGTATCACCAATGGACCAAGACACCACGGGTACTCCCTTACTTAGAGACTCGGGTGACTCGTCCTTATCCTGGTGTAAACCCAACCGTCCACCTTTCTGGTAGAAGTTCACAATACATAAATCTGCTTTAACACTTGGAATTGAATCCGTTTCAACTTTCTGAGCAATTCCCACGGCGTGGTTAACGATCGCAAGGAACTCCTCAGGTATCATCGGTACAGCTGCTCCATCTTCGGCTCGCACTTCCTGATATGTCTTGGTGTAAGGATTCCAGTCCTTACCCATGCACATCATCTTCAATTTCATTCTCGATCCACTCGGGTATTCGGGCGTGTAGAAACCTCCGGGTGTTGCTCCCAGTTCATTGCATCGTATGATGATGTGGATTTGTGCTTCTGGTGTCAGGTATCCATTTAAGATATCCTACCTGCTGGATCACCTGACACTGCTCCATTGGAAAGTTGGTGATGCTGATGGTGGTTTCTTCAGGGTTTGGTGTGGGTGGGATTGGATAACAAATATTGAAGGCTCCTTTAAGTTTAGAATTATCTAATTAGGTGACTTTCACATTATACTTTAATTCTTTACTCACATGGTAGTACACTTGGACTCACTAACACACATGCATGAAATGCGGTATGCAATCACTTATTTCACTCAACAGTTTAGGCGGTACCTGGTCTAGTAGAGGGCCCTGGCGCCTCAGACCGGTCCACCACATTCAGGGCGGCCTTGCTAGGTCCCGACCCTTTCCCCTTCTGGGAATCAGTGTGCCTCTGATCTGTGGGTGGCTGGTTAGCCGACTTCGGGCCATCGATGGTCGCTGTGGCCTTACCCTTCCACTGCCCCTTGGGCTTGATGACTCTGCTGTTGGGGTTCCGGTAACACTCATAGTCACGGTGACCCCACCTCTCGCAGTAGCGACACTGCACGTCATTTCCTTGTAGTCCTTTGCCGTGGTCCCGTTACACACCACTTACAGTAGTAGTGGCGCTCCGGTCCAGAACCCGCGCTAGCTGCTATCACAGTACACAATCAATACTTACTTCATAACTTAACAACATACACTTCAACTTGACACACATGATTAAATAATTACCCTTAGACGGGTAAGAGCGTAGGGGTTTCGCCGCGTATGCATATGTGAGCTTCAGTGGCTCCTCAGCTGTGGTGGTTTGGGCTTGGCCCTTGTCACCCTGGTGCTGACTCTTCTGGGGCTGGGGATAAGGCTTCTTCTTCTTCTTTCCTCCCCCGTACCCCTACGGACTCTGGCCCTCGCTCGTGGCCTTGCGCTTATGCGCATTCTCCTCGTCCCTCAGTCGGACGGTAATCTCAACCTTAGCAGCGGCATGATAGCACTCCTGGATTTAGGATGTCAGTCATGCCCCGCAAAACATACTCACAAACTCACATTAATATTCACTTATGGATTACACTTATTCACATCACACTGTATTCTAATTACCTGCAAGGTAGTATACTCAGCTGGCCCCATCCCATAGCGAAGACGGTGGCTGAGACCGTTGTAGAAACGGTTTACCAGCACCCGGTTCGAGTATCCCAGGTCCGGTAACAGGTGGATAAGGCTGGTGAAGGCAGTGTAGTAGTCATCGACCGACATCTTATCCCCCTGCCTCAGACTATCCAGCTCTAGGCGCTTGGCCTCTTGTACATGCACAGGATAATACTTGGCTCGCACCAGAGCCGTATACTCTCTCCAATCAAACTGAGGATCCGTCATCCGGTCCTCTCTCACAAGCTTCCACCAACTTTGTGCTGAACCCTTCAGGTAGTAAGCGGCAAGACGGACCTTGGCTCCAGCAGGCACATCCAAGGTCTCGTAGGCGGTCTCCAACTCGGAGATGTACGCCTCCAGCTTACGTGGGTCGGTCTCCCCATGAAACGACGGGGGTCTCAAATCTGCCAACACCTTGACCCAGTTGGTCTCTCGTGGCGGTGGCGGTGGTGGTTGAATTTCGGCTGTTGCCCCTGCTGAATTGCAGCTACTAATTGTGGGACCATCTGGGCTACGGCGGCCGCTACAGCATCATCCATGACTTGTGCCGTAGGGTTCTCTCCCTGGTTCCCGGTATCACCAATGCCGCGCCCGCGGCCTCGACCTCGTGGTCTTCCTGACATCTGAATTCACACGAACATTTATTAGCATTGTGCTTGCACACTTATCGGTTCCAACGATTGTAACGCCTTCCCGACAACAAGGTATCTCCACACTTAGTTAGTGGTTAACCTTTACATCACTGCTCACTTAGGTAACTGTGGTTAGGTTTCCTAACTCGGTATATTCCTATGCTCGGTATTCTAGTCATCAGAGCGATACTTCGCTCTGATACCACGTTTTGTAACACCCCTACTACGCACTTAACATTAAATGGAATCGCAGCGGAAAAACAACTAAACAATAACTAAACGATTCGGTGCTACAACACCGTCAACCACCCACGTGGTTAACAAGGCAGAATAAATACAAGTGTACCGGTCTGATGATCAGACTCCCAAGCGTTAGGTACTAACAACCATATATATACATAACCAATATACCGAGTATTTAATACAAACCGTCACTGTAAACTGTACACATGAACTCCACTGTTAACTATAAACGATCGTCACTGTAACACGAACAGTACCAAAATATAACGCCACGGGAGCACAGGCGCATCCCGGGCTCAACATCCAAAATAACCAAAAGTAATTCTGCAGCCTAGAATCTATAGCCATTCCGCTTCCTTGATCCTCATCCTGTAGTAAAAATATGGAGCCCCCGAGGGGGTCAGCAACCCTTGGCTGGTATGGTTAACGCGCAGCCCATCAGCTACCGGGATACGCGCAACTAATAGTCATGATGACATGGCATTCATTTTAACACATAACATATACATATGGCATAACAACAATATTGCATAACACAACATCACATACATAGTGAATACTCATTCCACAACAACAAACCAAAAAGGTTAAACAACATAAGAAGCCTAGAGAATGGTTCACCCTCATGTTAAGCTTGTTACACACACTCATTACCGTTCTGTTAGTCGAACGAGTAACTTAAGTCACAGATGGTTCGGATATTGTGACCCGAACACACCACACAAACACATGTTCCCACTAAACCGATCATAAGTCAGAATAGGTAAGCTTTGGAGGAAGCTAGCGGGAGATCGAACGCCAAATAAAGGAGAACAATCTTAACATCATAAGAGTCGAATCTGATACAGATATCTACTCTTATACTTACACGCGTGACCGGACAACCGGATTCCTCACTTCCCAGTTAGCACTTGTTAGAAGTTCAACAGTGGAACTTAACAAACAATTCACAAGCAAGTGGTAAGTCATGTTAGACACACACAAGGGAAATGAGTCACGTCATAACATCACAATAAAATAAACAACTGTAAACTCATTACATGACTTAAGTCTTACAAGGTCATAACACACAGAAAAACAAACAACACGCAAGCCGGTGTAAACCGGTAGGCAACAGACTGCAAGAAAACCATACCTTGGTCCTTGCTTTGATTGATTTTCACCGTCGGCCACTCCTATACATAATTAAGAATGTCGGTTAATTAACTTACTTAACTTCAAATTTACTAAGTGTTTAACATGGTTATATGACATGTTTTAATGCCCAAACTTATCCTTGATTACCTACATTATACCCCCTAGGGTTAACTACTTAAACTATACTTTGTTTGTTTTTTTTTACAAGTTTTGGTCCGACCGAACTTGCCGACCGACCTTACACAAGGTCGGTCCATTCCAGAGCACATTACCGTCAAAAATTCTACTCCGACCGATCTTGCAAGTTCGGTCTATTCCCGAAAGTTTTTCCCCTTTGAAAACTCAGGCCCGACCGATCTTGGCAAGTCCGGTCGCAAGATCGGTCGATTCCCGAGACTCACTTACGTACAACAATTTAGGCATGACTGACCTTGTAAGTTTGGTCCCTAGGTCGGTCTATTCCAGAGACTCAATCCGTACTAAAAATCCATGCCCGACCGACCTTGCAAGTCCGGTCCCCAAGGCCGGTCCATTCCAGAGACCATTTCTCGCAGGGTAAACTGGGCTCGACCGACCTTGCAGGTCCGGTCCCTAAGGTCGGTCTGCTCCAGACCCTTGTTTTTAATTGCCCATTTAACTCCAAACTTCACCTCATATATCCTAGTATGTTCTAACCTCATTTGGGCACTCCAAACACACCTTAAGACCTCCATTAAACTCCTTAAATCATTCACTAAAATCCTCCTCAAGCATTACACAAATTCTTATAAAAAGGTTTACACTTGTAATGTTTTTCACTAAGTTTCTATGTGGTGTTTCATACCTATAACTTCCACTATTCCCAAATGTTTTCTCACCACTACAACATCATCTCCCAAGCATCCTTTCTTCCTTACCCAACTCCTTGAATATCTCTACAAGTTTATAGCTCCTCCATGCAACAAATCACTTCTTCTTATTCACCAACATTGCACAAGTCCTAAACACAATCTCACCATGATCTTGAAGTATCCCAAAACATTCATTTGCGTTCTAAATCCTCTAAAACATTGCCTAAGTCCTTTTTACATCTTAGAATGCCTTAATGCATGTTTCTTTCACTAGTAGAACACTTAACCATTCTAAACACTTCCTAACTCATCAAACTTATTTTAAACACCTAAAACTTCTTATACATTATCTAAATTTCGACATGGGTTCTCCTAGACATTACTAAGCCAAAACACATTGTTTTCACCATTAAACATCCAAGAACACTAAAATCCATCAAGAACATTCTTGTACACAAAACTTCACTCATTTAACACTACATCACAATATAGTGCATAATTTAAATTGCTTGGCACTTAGGCCCTTAAATAACATGGCTCTTAGGCCCTTAAATTGCACAAACCATAAACACTGAATTTCCACAATATATTTGCCTTTGACCTGCAAATACACTCAACAACACATATGCCCTTTTACTAGTCTCCTTGAGAACATTTTACTAAGTCATTCACCATTGGCTCCTTAGATCATTTTAATAAGCAACATAAGCTCATTTCTCCTAAGACATTAAAGTACATTAGGTTAGCATATTTACCTCTTTTCCTCACAACTTCTTTCTTGTTTCCTTGATTAAAATCGGTAAGGATGTTTGGTTTGCTTGTCAACTAAACAATATACAAACAATATAATGAGTATTCAAGCTTTAAGCTTCATCTCATTGTAAACCCTAAATACATATATTGTCTTAGAACATTTAGATGTTTGTTTTACCTTGGATACAAAAGAGGGTTTGGATATGTAGCAAGAGAGGACTCCACCAAGCCCTTGGAAGATTCAAATGAAGCTAAAACAAAGCAAGGTAAGGGCACCATTAATGGTGATTTTCGGACAACATAAAAACATGAAGGAAGTGGAGTTTTTCATTGAGTTTCCTTACCTAGAAGCAAAGGAGAACAATAATATGTGAAAAGATGAGCTCAAGCTCCTTCCATGGAGATTCCTCTTGGCACCGAAATGGAGCTCTTGGAATTTTGAGAAGATAAGAATGAAGAGCTTGATGAGACTAGAAGAGTGGTGGTCTTTGTTTTTGATTTGGCAAAGTGAGCTAGGAGATATAAGAGGTCAAAGATGGAGTTGTGTGTGGTACTATTGCAAAACCGTGAATGGAGAATGAAGAATAGAGGTTGAAGACGTGGGAAATGAAGAGGGAAATGAGAGAATGAAGTTTGAGTTACTTTTGGAGATATTTGTAGTTAAAGTAAATAGTGACTCACTTTATTAATTTTGCTTATATACTTGATAAACTAACAAGGGAGAGATGACTCACCCTTATAAAAACCGGCCCCCATTAAGTAGTAAGGGGTGTTTTAGTCTTTGTTGACCAATTAACTTACTTATTTGACTTATGTTATAAACTTGCTTATTTTAGTTACTATTCACTAAAACAAGACACATAGTTGTGAAATTTTTGATTTCCTATTGATTTAGACTTCCTAATGTGATAATAAGTAGTACACATGTTAATTAAGGAGTAATGATGGACATCTAGCCATTCAAAACTCATTTACAAGACAATTTTTCAAAAATGTGCTTTAAGACTCCTTAAAGCACATTTTGTGTTCTAACTTGTTTTCAAGCTTGGTTTTCTTTGGTAATTGGTTTATTATATTCATTAACACCTAAATAAAGTCTCGGTAAGCTTATTAGGTCTTAACCAAACTTATCCCAAGCTTAGAGCACATTTTTGCTCATATTGACCTCAAGGTTTTTTTTGTGTTTTCTATGGTTTAAATTGTTTACTAATGTTTCTAAGACTCTTTTTAGTCTTGATATACCATATTTTAATGTTTAAACAACATACTAAGGTTTGGGGTATTTCATGCATGTACGGAAGCAACATGCATGTGAGATATTTTCTTCAGCCAACAACTTATGTGAGTCAGCGCAAGTCAATTCACGCATGCGTAAGCCTATGTAAGCATGCAGGTACGCAACCAACGATCAGCATGACGTGAGTAGCCAAAATTGAATGCACACATGTGAGGCTAGACAAAAGAAGATTGAATATGTGGGATGCAACATGGTTGAAATTCGATTTCTTTTTATTTTTAAGTTCTTTGATTTTGTTTTGCTAACCCTTAACCCCAATTGTAGTTTGGATGCTTCTAGTGTTTTAGGCTGGTGCAAGCAGGCACGCAAGCAGACAGGTGCAAGCAAGTAAGCAAGGAAACATGTGCAAGCAAACAGGTGTAAACACCAAAAATTCTCACCCCATAAAGCAAATTCCAATATAATAAATAAAATAAGAGGGGTCATCGCCTTTCTTTCCAAAACGCATTAGCGTGCGTGCCAAAACGAAACCATCGTTTTGTAATTCTTTACTATCATATTTTATTGTAGTCTATTTTTGTTTACTTACTTATCCATCCAGTCATTTTTCTATTACTGTATTTTATTCATTACTCTTTTATTTTATCCTAACATTATATTTACTTGTCTTTTTTTTATTAGTTTTGGCTTTTATTTTATCATCATCATTTTCATTGTTATTTACACCATTCTATACATTTTTCACTGATACTGTTATTATTATTCACATTAGCATATTTCGTTTTGTTTTGTTGCTAATTCGATTAAACTTTCTCTTATTTTGTTTTATTTGGTTACTTGTTTATTCTATCCTATTTACCACTACTAATACATATCAAGTTCAGTTTCTCCGTTTTTATTACTTATATTTGTATTTTTTTATCATTATTGTATTAGTACTATGTCATTATTTCATGTACTTATCATTATGTTATTTTGTCTATTTTATATCTTCATTATTTTTAGTACTTTATTGTTTACGTTCCGTGATTCTTACGAAGAAAACAATCTATTTTAGTAGATTAAATTCTTCCGTCTCACTGTACACACACATTGTAAACGCTAGCATTTTTGTAAATCTATTCAGTCCGAATTAAAACTCTAGTAGTTTTTACTCTCTTTTGTATATTGATTTCTGAATTAGCACAACTGGTTAGCAAGCCCGTTGAGGAGTCAATTGGTCTCAGGTTTGAAATTGGAAAAGAGTTGGGGGCGGGTTTTTTTTTCAGCTTGCGAGAGATTTGCTTTTTTATATTTCGCATTATCATACTGAGTTCTGGCATAGCTTAGTTGGTTAGTGTACGGACGAAAGAGGCTATGGGTCGCATGTTCAAAACCCAGTTAGAGCATTTTGGTGCTTTTGTTTTCGTTTTCTTTTGTTATAGTCTGGGCTGGACTAGATGAATAAATACAGTCATGAGGTCCACTGTTCTTTTAACTCATATTTGAATAGAGCCCATGCCCAGATTAAGAAAGAAACCCTAAATTTGCTTTTATAAATAGACAGACAAAGAACCCCACTGTAGATCCTAAGGACCCAGCCGAAAGCTTTGAACCCACGTTTTACTGAAACATTCCTTACTCGATCAATCCCGATAGCACGTTTGACATAGAAAACCTAGAAACCAAACCCAGGCTTCCTTCTTCGCCGAGAACCACCACCTTCTCTTCAAACCTTCATCCCCTACCATCTCCGGAAGTTCATCTGATCCTCCTTTGCTGCGATTTTGTCTCATTTCAGTTGTTAACAGACTTGCATCTCCTCGCCAAACGAATCGAACAAACGATGGCTAAATCGAAATGGAGATAAGGGATAATAAGGCCTTACCGGAAATAAATTTCCGATGATGGCATCCACCCCTTTCATTTCTCGCGTTTTCTTTCCATTTTGCTTCTCGCACAAACTCTGGTGTTATTGTCTTGCTCTTCTGATTTTCGATTTAACCCAGCTACACATCAACTCTGTAAACACCAAGATTATTATAGTCTCTGGTTTTGCTGAATAATCAATATGCAGTAAAATCGAATTTTCAATCTTCCTTGATTTATCTCGCAATTTTCTTGTTACTTCTGTCTCTTTGGCTTTCCTTGCAAATTTTCTTGAGATTTGTTCAAATTAGTAAGCCACCGATGGTTCAACCTCCTGGTCTAAGCCCATGATAATGAGTTTGTCTGGAATATTTCTGCTATTCATTTTTCTTATGTTCTGTATCCTTGGCATGAGTTTGATTTACATAATTTTGAGGTTGTCTCTCAAATGCATTCTTAGTATCATCTCAGTTCATGGCTCGATTTTGTTTGAAAGCGACCTGCAGAAACATTGGGTTCGTTTGGGGACAGCTGCTCGGGGCTGCTGTTGGGTCCTGCTGCTGGAAATTAAGAAGCTGTCTGCTGATGGTTTTACAGAAGCTGTGAGCTGTTGATTTTGTGTTTGGTGGAACGTCTGCTGATGGTTTTAAAAAGCAGAGACAGTTGTTAGATTCTGCTGCTGAAAATTGAGAAGCTGTCTGCTGATGATTTTACAGAAGCTGTTAGCTGTTGGTTTTGGGTGTTTGGTGGAAGCCTGCTGATTTTAGAAATTGGGAAGCTCCCAGCTGCTGGAAGCTGTCCCCAAACGAGGTCATTGAGAGCTGCTTCCAGGCATCCTCTATGAAACTCCCCATTTTGGATTGAAGAGATCCTTACATGATATGGCCGTATATGTGTCCTAAACTCTCACTGAGATCCTTTACTTTTAGACTCTGGTTTTTCTTTGCTTTATTTCAAGCAGAAGCTTGTAATCTGGTGCTAATTAGTGTATATGTCCATTTTATTTTGGCTGTCTCATTGTCTTCAACAAGAACTATCACACCTCCACATTAGTATTCTATTTGCACCCTTAAAACCTCAAAGATTTGTTTATTGAATGCGTTTAAACTTTGATCCATTTGATATTATGTTCAAGCATGCTTCGGGTTCTGATTTTAGCGTTCTGTTTGTTTCATGAAGTATTTAACACTCGTAATTGCTCCTTGCCTCGTTTGGATGGTCATTGGTTTATATGTGAGGATGAGGGAAGGTGGGTTTGACGCTCAGCATGTTTGGTTTCTGAAATCTGTAATGAGAATGATAGCTAGGTGCAATGGGGGAGTTATCCTGATTTCTTTTATGGAAGATCAGTTTAGCCTTTGTGAATGGGGTATAGTAGCAGAAAATGTCGTTAGCCTGCACTTTGGGATAACTCAGTAATAATGAAAACAAAAACAAAGTCAATAATATTGTCTTCAATCTGCGCGACTTAGCCTGAGAAATGATTTAAGGTTTTAGTTTAATGATAATTTGAGTTTTGTTGGTTTCAGATCCAGTTTTGAATTTGCTAGTTTTAGTCCTTAACAGAGTGGATAATTTGGTTCGATAGTTCCTAGATTTAAATTTCATGCCGTTAGATCAAGTAGTTAAAGGAAATAAAATGAATCAACAATTTGGCTTAGTATTCTTCAATCTGTGGTGAGCAGTTTTCGGTTTAGGTTTGTCACGTTTGAAATTTTCTTTTTTATTCAAAAGCTTTATTTGATCAGTAAAAAGATTGGAGTAGTGAATGAATTAGTACATACCTAGGACTTTGTATTTAACTTTATGTTATCTTTACTTGTGATATTTTGTCTCGGTCTATTCACCACTAGCTTAACTTTGATTATTATCCTGAAAACTATCTACCGCTGTGATAATTCGGGTTGGAAACCTCTCTCGAATTTGATAGATCAAACTCATTCATCCACCATAATTGTCGTATTTTATCATATTTACTTCTTTATTGTCCATCTACATTTTTCTATCTCTATTTCATTCAATTTGTTAATTCAGTCAATTTCATTTTTCTTATTATTAAGCCCTAGACAGCCCTTTAGGTCACCCATTTATTATGATAAGTCTTAGCGGTACCCCACAGCTAGCTCATTTCTATTTGCTTTGTGGGGACTCATACCCCTCAAACTTTAAGGATCTATTTTAAGCCTTTGAAGGTACCCCACAACTAGCTCATTTCTATTTGCTTTGTGGGGAGCAATACCTTCCACACTTATAAAACCTATCTCAAACCACCCCCTCATTTCATTAAAAAAATTTACCAAAAAAGAATAAATTAAAACCAATTCAGTCCAAATTTCAATTTTACATTTAGCACAAAACAAGACCCAAATGAGATTCAATTTCCAAGGTCCAAAAATTCAACCCACAAGTAAGGCCTAAATCAGGCCCAGAGTCTCAAAATTTGAATCAGGCCTAAAATTTGAACCCAGCCCAATCTCAAAACAACCCATTAATTAGAAGTTGGCCCAATTTTCAAAATCCTAACCCGACCCAAAATCCCAATTCGGCCCATAAACCTAACTTAATCCAAATACCTAATCTGGCCCAAATTCCAAATCAGGCTCAAGACTTGAATCCGGCCCAAAGCTCATTTTGGCCCGCCAAGCCCAAAGCCCACGTCGTGCCAAGCACAAAGCCCACTTCGGCCCATCAAGCCCAAAGCCCACTTCAGCCCACCAAACCCAAAGCCCACTCGGCCCACCAATCCAACTTTGACTCGAACTTTGACCAATCCAACTTTGACTCGAACTTTGACTAATCCAACTTTGACCTGAACTTTGACCAATCTAACTTTGACTGACCCACTTTGACCTTGACCAAATGTTAACTTTGACCCAAGTTTGACCAATCCAACTTTGACCTGAACTTTGACCAATCCAACTTTGACCTGCCCACTTTGACCTTGACCAAGCGTTGACTGTGACCCAAGTTTGACCAGTTCAACTTTGACCAACCCGAACTTTGACCCAACCCGTCTTCCAATCCCCGCCCAAATCAATTCAAACCCAACTCATTTTCAATCCAAACCCAAATTCAATTCATCCAATTCAAACTCAATTTGCAAATCCCATTCGAACTCCAAAATCCCAAAATCTCTTTTTTCAAATTTCAAACAATCATTTTATTCAAATTTCATCAAATTTTCAAAGAAACTATTTTGTAGAATTTAAAGGAAAAACACTTCTCACATCACAAAAAACCCTTCTCAGCACGCAAAAAGTTCTTCTCACATATACAGAAAGTTTTTTCCTAAAAACATTTCTCAAAATCAGTGTTTCTTCGTCAAGAATTCCGAACAAAATTCAACATTTTCCAACTCAATTTTCAAACTTAAAAATCAACTATTTTCGGTGAACAAGAAATGCCTAATCCCTTCAAAACATTTCCTTCCTATTTAGTCATCACTTGTCTCCCTTTCCAAAAAAATCTGAGGCAGGGCACTAGGGTCGTAACCTCTCTTGTCGCAGTCTGAATTTTTTTAGGCAGGGCATTAGGGTGACATACCTCCCCTAATTGTAGCCTAGATTTTTACAAGACAGGGTGCTAGAGATGTAACTGCCTTCCTAGTTGTTGCCAGGATTTCAAAATAGTCTAACTCCCTTCTGTTCGATTTCAATGTTTTCGGTTTTTAACGTTTTAAAACCCGGGAGTGAGAGACATTATTAGGGTTTGACCAAGAGTATCCCATTCATGATACTTCTCTCTAAATCCTATATTTCGTCATAAATTTATTGCCCCATCTTTCGAGCCTCGGCACTTACCATTCATTAGGTTCGCGCTCGAGGGGGTACATAGGGTGCCCTCGGGATCACTAGCCTTTTCACAACAAAATGATTTTTCTCAACCATTTTCGAACCTCAAACCTAAAAAAACTGGGATCTCTCCTGAATTCCAATTGCCTCACTTTCTCAAATCATCATTCAAACTACAACTCACCTTAAACTCGGATCATCTCCCAAATTCCAATTTCTTCTAAACTTTTAAAGTCTCATAGGCCCGAGCGCCTCATAGACTCGAACATCTCATTCTCTCCACCATTTTAAGATTCAAACGTCTCATAGACCCGAGTCTCATAGACCTTGATATCTCATACTCCCACTACATGAACATCCCAAATGTCTCATAGACTCGAGCGTCTCACAGACTAACCTCTCAAACACCTCAAAAACCCTAAAAACCCCAAAATCTCTAAAAAAACCTCAAAACCGTGAACCGCGTAAGGTCTGATCTCAATAGAGAGTTGAGTATGTGGGCAGCGCATCTAAGGTGCGACCTCATTCCAATCAAAAAACCCTTTTCCCACTCTAAGGCGTTCTCTGATATCTCTAAAAAACGCGAACCTTCTTTGGTTCCATAAACTTCAAACCATCAGACTCCAAGTCTTGTCCATTCACTCAACCTCAGACTTTTCCCAAATCTTCATTCTATACTCATCCGAATTCAGCAATTCCTCTTCTTGGCGCTAGCTTGGCAGAAAAGCTCACCTCATCCACTCTCTTTCTTTCTTCCTATCCTAATCCTATCCTTGTGGCCCTTTGAAATGAATCTCGCTAAAAAAGGTTTTGAAAGAAGGCAATCCCGACAATTGGATCCGAGGTTTCCTCGGGCACCAATCCAAGGTTGTGATCATTGCCACTTCTGAGGGGTGTAACCCTGTGCGAACCCACATAGAATCTCTAATATGATCAGATAACTCCTATCCATAGGTAACAAATCATAATAGTCAATTAACGGTTCTTAGAACCTTCTCCTCCCTTCCTAGTTCCTTAGGTCAAATTAGGTGACGACTCTAGTCAATTTCCGCCCTTAGGGCATAAGTTCGCATGGAGCCCATTGAGAGCAGGGGTAGTGCACACTTGCACTCCCCTTTATGCTTTATGGGAAGACGGACGATTTAGTAGGTATTTAGGGATGCTAGAATAACGGGTTTTTACCCTCCATAGAATGGAATATTTCTAGGATCTTGGCTTTTCAGTCAGACCATATAGACCCCCTCATTCCAAAAATCACCCTCCAAAGTAGGCAGACAAGCAAGTAGCCGCTGCTTGCCTTGCTATTAGCAGAAATATGTTAATATCTCTACCTAGGCAGTGTACCTATCGTTTTGCGGAATAGTGAATTGAGTGGGGGTTGTCGATCTCAGGGACCTCGTTCAATTAATTGACAATTTATTAACTAACTGAGAGAAGTTAATTAAGAAAACAGGAAACGTCACTTTTTCAGGTTTTGCTTAATTAATCTAATCGTATCTAAATTAACAAAAAAATAAAATAATTAACAAACAATAAACTGGAATAATATGAAAATTAAAGGTGATTAATGTGATAAATAAAAGGTGCTCCCCGGGTTGTTCTGCTAACCTATTTCTTCAAATCCTATTAAATAATAATTTCACTATCATTGCAATAAACTCAGGAACTATAAATAATTCACCGATCGGGTCATGTACGATGAATTCTAATTGACTGGAAGAACTAACAGCAGGCTGATGCTCTAACTCGGAAACAATCAATCGCTTTAAGAACAGTTCCTATTGGATACAGATTAATCTATAGGCGGGGTCATGCTCCTAGTCGTTAATCCGGTTTAACTTCCTATGTCTTGTTAACTAATCTCAGCACCGCATTTTGATTAGAAAACTACAAACGTAACTTTGATAATTAGCTAGAGAATCAAAGCGCATGAAGAACAGGAATTAAACTATTGCATTAAATAAAAGCAGTGAAATAATTACATGATAAAATTCTATCACTAGTAGAAAAATGATTTTTAACCACGGTTATTTTGCCTATATACCACGGTTAGGAACCGTGGTTTATGCTCGCGTCGCATATAGAAATTGCCTATATACCACGGTTGAAAACCGTCATTTAAAAGTGAGACTATATACCACGGTTTTCTATGACCGTCGTTTAAGACCGTTTTTGGACGCGGTCCTCACCGATTTTAAACGACGGTTAAGGTCAGAACCGTGGTATAAAGTACATTTTATACGACAGTTAAAGCTTGAACCGTGGTATAAAGTTCTTTTAAATGACGGTTAGTCTCAAAACCGTGGTATATAATGTATAAAATCAATGCATAAACTACGGTTATACATATAACGGTGGTTTATAGTCTATGAACTTTTTTTTCAAAATCGCCGGCGATTTAGAAGCGCCGCTTCACAGATCTCAAACAGAGCACAAAAGAGAATGAAGAGGCTAGAACATGTATGTTCCTTGTTTGCGATTTAGGGTTGCAAAATAATGAGTGAAGAATGGAGGCGTATGTTCCTTGTTCGCGGTGGGTTGCAAAATTACCGTGAGGTTGAAGAGAATGAAGAATGGAGGCGTAGGCCATGTTCCTTGTTCGCCGGTTATGGTTACGAAAATTACAGTGAGTGGAGATGAGATAGAGCATGTGTTCCTTGTTCGCAAGTGTAAGCTGCAAAAATTACCGAAAACAAGAGAATAAGAGAGGATGGAGCATGTTCCTTGTTCGCTGGTTAAGGTTGCAAAAATTACCGTGAGGTTGAAGAGAATGAAGAAGAGTTGCAGAGCATGTTCGTCGGTTTGGGTTCCAAAATTACCGTGAGGTTGAAGAGAATGAAGAAGAGTTGCAGAGCATGTTCGTCAGTTTGGGTTCCAAAATTACCGTGAGATTGAAGAGAATGAAGAAGAAGAGTAGCAAAGTTTCATCGGTTTGGGTTCCAAAATTACCGTGAGATATATAAGAGAATAGAGAGAAAGAGCCGCGTTAAATTTGGGCCGAAAATTAAAATTCCCGCCTAGACTATATACCACGGTTGACCAAAAAAACCGTGGTTTAATATAGTAAGATGTGCAATATAAATGACGGTTGCCTAGGAACCGTGGTATATAGGTACCCTATATACGACGGTTCTCCAAGAACCGTGGTATATTCACTCTGGCGTGTACCTTAAATGACGGTTGCCCTGAAAACCGTGGTATATAAGTAACCTATATACGCCGGTTCTCCAAAAACCGTGGTATATGCACTCTGGCGTGTACCTTAAATGACGGTTGCTCTGAAAACCATGGTTTATAAACTTTATACCACGGTTTTTCATTTAACCGTGATTTAAAAGCTGTCATTAAAAATCTTTTCTCTACTAGTGTATGAAATAGGTTCACTTCCCCAACCCGGGGAACTAATACACTACTCACTCACGGATTCGGAAACAGAATCAACAACGCAAACAGACATAAAATAAATAAGAGAAAAGGAAAGAGCAAACTCCATATTAAAATTGTGAAACGATGATAGTCTGGTGGATGGTGGTCACGTGCGAATGTGGTGTGTGATGGTGATGGTGGATGTGTGTATGGTTGTGGGCAGACGGAAGTATGGCTGGAGCGAGATGGTGATGGTGATTGACGGTGGTGACGGTAGTATGTTGGTGTGGTAAAGAGAATTGAAGAGAGGCCGAAGCCCTTGTCTTTTAGGCGTGAATCTCCCCTGTGAATGAATGAGAGATATATATATCATCTCCGATGCTGTAGCCCTAACCACCTTTTACTTTCTAAAAATATTTATCTTTAAATATTCATTGCACTGGTAATTTATCTCTTAATCCCATCATTCAGCCGCAATATAACACGATGCAGCAAACATATGTTTATGTTGTTGTGAACGTGAGTAAATGATGATGGTGATATAATCAATTGTTTGTCTCCCTCTGCAGCAGCCATCTTCACTTTATCAAATTCTCCAAATAATTGCCACCGTCCATGTATTACCGAGAGCAGCCATGATGACTATTGTGAATATATGCATGCGACCATATACATATATATATATATCACCATTTAATGTAAATCTAATATTTTTCCTGCATTTTACACATAAAATATATTAGTTCACATCAAAACTTAAATATAAGAAAAAACATATGATAAGTGAGAAATATGACATGAATTATTGTAAAAATAGAAAGAATTATAGTACTAAAAGTAGATATATTTCACACTTATCAAACTTCCTCACACTTAGCTTTTGCTTGTCCTCAAGCTAATACAGAATATGACTACTCTTAAGGGCCGTAGTATTGAAACTCAGGTTTAAACAATTGCCGATGGAAAACAAGCAAAATGACAATCAGAAGAAAAGTTCTGCTACTAGCTGTAGGTTTTCGCAAACAGTGAAAAAGAGTGAAGTTAAAAGCATGAAGAAGTTAGATTATAGAAACCGAAACAGAATAGTTTGGGATCTTCCACCATTTCTTTCCTCTAACCTTTGGATGACAAGGGGTGTGAAGTAACACCTTATTCCGTGATACCTTTCAACACCACATACTCATGATCAGAATAAGAAAAATCGAATTACACATTTAACTTTTCAAAGTTCTTTTTTCCTTAACATTCTATTCTGTCATTTGCATATTTAATTCATCCCCTTAGACTTTTCTCTTCACCCTTGTAGCGGCTTTGGCCTTCTATCCCAGATCACAAGACCTTAGGTAGATGGGTGATGAAGCACCCCAAAGACTTAATAACCAAATGAAGAGGCCTGTTTTGGTTCAGAAATAAATTTCAATTCAGATCATCGGAGTACCTTGCCTTATCCTTTCATACCAAACTTTCTTATCATTCCCAAAATCCCAAACTAGACTAATTCAGTTTTCATAATCAGCTAATCCACCAAATTTTAGTGAAAATAGATTCAGTTTGTATAAAACTATACATACAAACAGCCAAAAGCAGAAAAATTCTTGAGGTGGCCATCAGGCTTGTTTTCAAAACCTCAACAAAAATTTTCACCTGAATATTCAATATTTATTGGCACTTAAAAGAAGCAATTCTTTCAAAATAAGAGGACAACCAAAAATAAATGTGTGCATTAAGTGCAATTGTCAATATTTAGAAAGTACCCCTACTTTCTCACACTTAAGAGGAGCAATGTCCTCATTGTTCACAAATTAAAACCAAGAAAATGACTTTCTAAATATTGCAAACTCATCAAGGATTTCATTCAGGACAATAATGACTGATAAAAAATAATCTTTAAGCATAAAAGTCATGATAGGCTGAACATAAACATTAAAAATAAGGAGAAACTAAAACTCCCCTGATATCGTAGATTGAGGAAGGTTCCCTTCCTCACACTTAAGCTTGAACAAGGGGGTAGCATTCCTCACACTTGCGTTCCAGCAAGTGTCCAACCTTGGGGGTACATCAAACACCATGATAAAAATTTCACCTGCACACACTCACAACTACCACAAAACGCTGAAAGTGTTGCATTAAAAGCACAGACACCACTGTCATCTGAAAGAAAAACAAAAATAAAACCAGAAAATAAAAACAAAAATAAAACATAAAGTCACTGGGTTGCCTCCCAGTAAGCTGCCCATCTTTATAGTCTTTGGCTAGACTCCTACTTCGTTATCCTGGATCAAAAATAAAAGTAGACAACAACTTTGCCAGGAAAACAAAGTAGACAATAATTAAAAGCAAACCACCTGGATCAAAACAAAACGTTACGTTGGCAAATAAAATAGGAAAATGAATACTCCACAAAACCTGATGTTTGAGGAGATACTGGCGGTAACGTTGCTTAGTCAGAAGACCAGGTGTGAATTGCTCTTCTTCCTCAAATTGGAGGATGTAAACATCCTCCTTCTGTTGTTGAGGTTTCTGGAGGCAAAGTGGGAGTTGTTGATGACTTGGTGGTAGCGGTGTTCCCTCCTCAGATTCGAGGATATAAATATCCTCTTCTGGTTGGTGAGGCTCCATGGGAAAATCCTCTTCTAGCTCGCAGACCGGCTCAGACAAAATATGCTCAATCCCTGGATAGTCGAGTTGAGTCGAGGTTGGGGAGGGAGGGCAATAGAACTCTTTAGCATGTCGCTCAACCTCTTCATCAGAATCCTCTTCAGCTTCAGAAACTATAGGCTTGGAATGGTCTTCACCCATCAAAGTCTCTACTTGAGATTGGTCCACTAGGTCCGAATAACTTTGGCTATGGGAGAATTCCACTTGCTCCTGTGCTAGCTGCTCTGCAAGCTGGCTCATCTGTCTCTCCAAATTTTGATTAATGGAGGCCTGGTCAGCATATCTGGCTGCCTGCTCTGCAAACTTAGCATCATACCTAGATTTAATTTCAGCCAATTTAGCATTAGTGGCTTTTCTTTGCTCCAGGATCTCTGCAAGCATGCTCTCTATCTTGCTCGTATCCTCCTTAGGAGGCTCCTGATAAGTGTAGAACTGTTGTTCCTCCATCTTAGTCTGCTCACCTTCCCACCAATAAGGCTGTCGATAAGACGATTGTTGTGGCTGGTAATAATCTTGTCGCCTGATCTGGTTGAAACTTTGACTACCCGACTGATTATACATCATGTTCAAATTCTATTCTATATTCATTATCGCAACCGTCGTTTCCAACTGTGTCAACACTCTCCTCAACTCATACATGTTATCCTCCATCTTTGCCTACAAAACAAAAACAAAACAAAAACAAAACAAAAACAAAACAAAAACAAAACAAACAAAACAAAACAAAAACAAAAACAAAACAAAAACAAAAACAAAAAACAAAAACAAAAACAAAAACAAAAACAAAAACAAAAACAAAAACAAAACAAAAACAAAAACAAAAATAGAACTAAAATAGAAAAGAAACACAAAAACAACATTAACTAAATAAATCAACACAGAAAAATAAAATATTAATAAAAGAGAATGACTAAAATAAATAAATAAAACGAAAATAAGATAAAATAAAAGCGGAATAATTAACAAATCACCTACTCTAACTGAATCAGACCACGCAACTAACTAAGTCGAATCCAATTTAACAAATAAAAATAAAAGAAAAAGAAACAAAATCGAAATAAACAGAAACGAAAAAAAAATGAATAACAACAAAATCGTATGTAACAAACTCAAATTGAATGGAAAATTTGTACGTAAAGATCCAACTAAATTAGAATTAAGATAATCTGAAAATAAAATAAAAAGAACTATACTAAAATGAAACCGTGAGAAAAAGAAAAGAAAAGTAAAATTAATGAAAAAGAAAGTAATTAAGAAAAATTAAAGCAATGAAACCTAGACTAACGTAACGACAAAACAAAGAACCTACATACTATTAACTATAGAATCAAATTCGAAAGCAGGACTAGAGTACTAGTAGAGGGAAATCGAACTCGACAATTCAAAAACTTATGTACTGTAACCGAAAGCAAAATAAATAAAAGAAGGAAGGAAATCAAATTTGAAAGGAAAAATGTGTATACGTAATAAGTCAACTAAAAAAAAAGAAATCAACTAAAATAATCTAAAAATAATAGAAGAAAAACTAGTATAAAATCTCAATCAAATAATAAAAATGTCAATTAACCGTGCCAGAGGACCCCGTCAACGGCGCCAAAAACTTATTAGCAGAAATATGTTACTATCTCTACCTAGGCAGTGTACCTATCGTTTTGCGGAATAGTGAATTGGGTGGGGATTGTCGATCTCAGGGACCTCGTTCAATTAATTGACAATTTATTAACTAACTGAGAGAAGTTAATTAAGAAAACAGGAAACGTCATTTTTTCAGGTTTTGCTTAATTAATCTAATCGTATCTAAATTAACAAAAAGAAATAAAATAATTAACAAACAATAAACTGGAATAATATGAAAATTAAAGGTGATTAATGCGATAAATAAAAGGCGCTCCCGGGTTGTTCTGCTAACCTATTTCTTCAAATCCTATTAAATAATAATTTCACTAACATTGCAATAAACTCAGGAACTATAAATAATTCACCGACCGGGTCATGTACGATGAATTCTAATTGACTGGAAGAACTAGCAGCAGGCTGATGCTCTAACTCGGAAACAAATCAATCGCTTTAAGAACAGTTCCTATTGGATACAGATTAACCTATAGGCGGGGTCATGCTTCTAGTCGTTAATCCGGTTTAACTTCCTATGTCTTGTTAACTAATCTCAGCACCGTATTTTGATTAGAAAACTACAAACATAACTTTGATAATTAGCTAGAGAATCAAAGCGCATGAAGAACATGAATTAAACTATTGCATTAAATAAAAGCAGTGAAATAATTACATGATAAAATTCTATCACTAGTAGAAAAATGATTTTTAACCACGGTTATTTTGCCTATATACCACGGTTAAGAACCGTGGTTTATGCTCGCGTCGCATATAGAAAATTGCCTATATACCACGGTTGAAAACCGTCATTTAAAAGTGAGACTATATACCACGGTTTGCTATGACCGTCGTTTAAGACCGTTTTTGGACGCGGTCCTCACCGATTTTAAATGACGGTTAAGGTCAGAACCGTGGTATAAAGTACATTTTATACGACGGTTAAAGCTTGAACCGTGGTATAAAGTTCTTTTAAATGACGGTTAGTCTCAAAACCGTGGTATATAATGTATAAAATCAATGAATAAACCACGGTTATACATATAACTGTGGTTTATAGTCTATGAACTTTTTTTTCAAAATCACCGGCGATTTAGAAGCGTCGCTTCACAGATCTCAAACAGAGCACAAAAGAGAATGAAGAGGCTAGAACATGTATGTTCCTTGTTTGCGATTTAGGGTTGCAAAATAATGAGTGAAGAATGGAGGCGTATGTTCCTTGTTCGCGGTGGGTTGCAAAATTACCGTGAGGTTGAAGAGAATGAAGAATGGAGGTGTAGGCCATGTTCCTTGTTCGCCGGTTATGGTTGCAAAAATTACAGTGAGTGGAGATGAGGTAGAGCATGTGTTCCTTGTTCGCAAGTGTAAGCTGCAAAAATTACCGAAAAACAAGAGAATGAGAGAGGATGGAGCATGTTCCTTGTTCGCTGGTTAAGGTTGCAAAAATTACCGTGAGGTTGAAGAGAATGAAGAAGAGTTGCAGAGCATGTTCGTCGGTTTGGGTTCCAAAATTACCGTGAGGTTGAAGAGAATGAAGAAGAGTTGCAGAGCATGTTCGTCAGTTTGGGTTCCAAAATTACCGTGAGATTGAAGAGAATGAAGAAGAAGAGTTGCAAAGTTTCATCGGTTTGGGTTCCAAAATTACCGTGAGATATATAAGAGAATAGAGAGAAAGAGCCGCGTTAAATTTGGGCCGAAAATTAAAATTCCCGCCTAGACTATATACCACGGTTGACCAAAAAACCGTGGTTTAATATAGTAAGATGTGCAATATAAATGACGGTTGCCTAGGAACCGTGGTATATAGGTACCCTATATATGACGGTTCTCCAAGAACCGTGGTATATTCACTCTGGCGTGTACCTTAAATGAAGGTTGCCCTGAAAACCATGGTATATAAGTAACCTATATACGACGGTTCTCTAAAAACCGTGGTATCTGCACTCTGGCGTGTACCTTAAATGACGGTTGCTCTGAAAACCGCGGTTTATAAACTTTATACCACGGTTTTTCATTTAACCGTGGTTTAAAAGCCGTCATCAAAAATCTTTTTTCTACTAGTGTATGAAATAGGTTCACTTCCCCAACCCGGGGAACTAATACACTACTCACTCACGGATTTAGAAACAGAATTAACAACGTAAACAGACATAAAATAAATAAGAGAAAAGGAAAGAGCAAACTCCATATTAAAATTGTGGAACGATGATAGTCTGGTGGATGGTGGTCACGTGCGAATGTGGTGTGTGATGGTGATGGTGGATGTGTGTATGGTTGTGGGGACGGAAGTATGGCTGGAGCGAGATGGTGATGGTGATTGAGTGGTGACGGTAGTATGTTGGTGTGGCGAAGAGAATTGAGAGAGGCCGAAGCCCTCGTCTTTTCGGCGTGAATCTCCCCTGTGAATGAATGAGAGAGATATATATCATCTCCGATGCTGTAGCCCTAGCCACCTTTTACTTTCTAAAAATTTTATCTTTAAATATTCATTGCACTGGTAATTTATCTCTTAATCCCATCATTCAACCGCAATATAACACGATGCAGCAAACATATGTTTATGTTGTTGCAAACGTGAGTAAATGATGATGGTGATATAATCAATTGTCTCCCTCTGCAGCAGCCATCTTCACTTTATCAAATTCTCCAAATAATTGCCACCGTCCATGAATTACCGAGAGCAGCCATGATGACTATTGTGAATATGCATGCGACCATATATATATATATATATCACCATTTAATGTAAATCTAATATTTTTTCTGCATTTTACATACACATAAAATCACATCAAAACTTAAATATAAGGAAAAACATATGATAAGTGAGAAATATGACATGAATTGTTGTAAAAATAGAAAGAATTATAGTACTAAAAGTAGATATATTTCACACTTATCACTTGCACATAAATCCCAACATCATGCACGTAAAACTTGATGAGAAATAATCCAAAGCAGCCATGTACCATGCCATGCACATAAGGGTAAGGCAACATGCACGTATGCAAGAAATTTATCTTCAATTAATTCGCGAGCAACATGCACCCTTCAAATTTGCTGCACGTGAAGATGCGAGAGCATGCACGTAAGTGTGTAGCAATGCACACATAATTTTGCCGCTACACTCACATAACCATGCATTATGCACCTAATTTTGCAACTTAAAGTCCACAAGCAACCAAGCTACACTGATTGAGGATAAAGCTCAAGTGTGGGGGAGTTCCTTCAATGAAAGCAACAACAATCTCAGGGGAGTACTACTTTCTTTTATTTTGATACTCTCTTTTTTCTTCTTTCATTTTGACTCTGCTTGATTTTGTCACTGGGCATAGCTTCTGTGCTATATAATGTTGTTTGTGTCCCATGTGTTTTCTCTTCTACCTGCTTCCCGAAAAGGTCTACTGAAACCTTCCTCGGTTTGTTTGGTGAACAATGAGGACATTGTTCAAGTTAAGTATGGGGGAGTGACCTTTTCGGTGAATTGTGTGCTTAAATGTTTAATCCCTCTGCTTATCTTGCATTTGTCCAAAATCAAAAACTTGGACCCTTGTGATGTGAGTTGTTCTCATTAAGAGCAAATACTATTATGAATTATGGGATAAATGCTCAAATTTTTCTTTTTGATTGCTTTTGAGGAGCATTTTACATGTGGTATGACCAAGTGATCTAAAATGGTTGGATTTTTATTGCTTAGGGGTTCCTTATGCCTTCTCTCTTAGACATTGCTAAGGTATGTTTCATTATGAAAATATTTAAGGAACTTGTGAGATGCATTTGGTAACCAACAATGAGAGTTGAGTATTCTTAAATGCAAAGGCTACATGCCTAATTTTTATCTCTCATCTCTTATGCAAAAGCGAAACAAATGCATAAATATATTTTTCCTTTTGTTTCTTCTTGTAAAGTCAAGCTCCTTGGGTTTTGATGATAGCACACTAAGTATTTTTTATTTGACATGTTTGTCTAAGTATGAAGATCAGGTAAACAGGTAAGATTGTGGCTTATCACACAAGGTTGCAAGCACACTTTGTTCGTGACTAGTGCCCAACCAGTCGGGCACCTGTCTACAGAGCTCCGGGTGCACACAAAACTCTAGAACAACACAAAAAAAGACTCTTTACATCATATATGATCTAAAGACAATCAGGCACAAGTGAACCAACAACACATGCATTCACATAAAGGTTGGTAAAGCTCATGACAAAGTCCTGCTGAAGATAGAACAATTATGAACAAGATAACAAGACAATAACTGAGCTATAAGACTAGGAAAGTGGACATCACAAGTGGTAACTGACCCCTTAAGCTCTTGGCTCCAACGTGTCTAACCAGTAAGTGACATGTTTCATGGCTGTGCCTACAATCAATTTGGAGATTAGCCTACCTTGTGCAGAGCTATACTATTGGGAACAATAGGGAGATGTTTCCTAAAGTATAGCTCACCATAGGCCAGCAGTTATAAGCTAACAAGCTTATGTATATAAATACTGAATGTAATGTCGTATTCAAAAGACAAGAGAACACACATGAGAAAAAGGGAAACAAGTGTAAGTGTGGGTCATACATTGTGTATCTGAGTGTGTGTGATTACTAGTGAGTTAGTGAGTGGAGTTAAAACTATGTAATCAACTTAATACGTTGGGTATTTGGTAGACTGATTAGTCGGGGAACGGTTTGGAAACCGTAGGCCTGCTGTTAGAAAGGGTAGAAAACTTTGGTGATAAGTCCAAAATTGTCTCGGGGTCCATAGGTGGGCGGAGGGAGATATAGTGAATTTCTAGTGTGTAAATTCTCAATCGAATAAGAGTTTCCAGTTTTTGTTTATCACTCATCTTCTTAAACTATCAAATCGCTTGATCAACAACACATCCATGACAGGTCGAGGATGTATCTGGAGCACAAGCTAGTTTCACTTCTCAATGCCTATTCTTGAGAGAAGTTAGCCATGGTAAAAGTTCTTCTAGTAACACAATCTTTAGAACTCTGAAGCACTCCAGATCATACCCTGAAACTCTAGATTTTATTTGCCCTATGTACACCCCATGCCACCATAAAGAGATGGTTCACACTCCTTGAAAGTTTTGAATCAATTTTTGCTCTTCTTCTCTTATCCTACACTTCATAATAGTATTTGTTAGCCTTCAGCATTCCTTACTTGCTTGGGTGATTGGTTTTACTTGAGGACAAGCAAAAGGTTAAGTGTGGGGGTGTGATGAGTGTCCAAATGAGCATATTTTAAGGGTGTATTTAGTATGTTTTATCAACACTTTTCATGTTCATTTCTCCACTCCAATTAGTTTTCATCTAGTTTTGTGTTTTGTTGGTTATTTTACATATTTATTGCTTAAACAAGATTAAACCCTATTTAGGAGCAAAGTAGAGAAAAGAGCAATGTGTGGGCGTAAACGGATCTCAAAATGGAGCTACAATGAAGAATCTGGGGCATGTACAAGTTGGGTTCGGACATACGTCCAACCTTTCATGTCCGGACACAAGCCGAGAGTAGTAGTGAAAACATTCGACTTATGACCAGACAAGGCTTCAAAAGAACATATTTACGGGAATATAAGGAAAAATGAAGAGAGGAAAGAGGGGAATCAAGAGCCAACACCTAGAACGACTAAAGAAGGGAATAAATCTCACCTCCTTTGAAACTCCCCTTCACCTCTAATTGCTAATTCTTCTCCTTTCTCTCTCATATATGCTTTAATGGAGGCTTAACCTCCCTTGTATATTGGGATGGGGATTTTCCCCAAAACCCTTAAAATTCAATTGTTGAATCTTGAACTTGTTTTATGCTTTATTTTAGTTCTTGTACCTAGTGAAGATGATTATTGAGTGATTATAATCTTGAGCTTGTCTACAAATGTTTTGGGATTTGCTAAGGGTTTTGATTAATCTTTCATGTATGTGTTAAATCAGTTGGTTTAGTATTGCCGATTAGTTTAGCATTAGTATGGATTTCTATGGACGGGTTTCCGGAAGTAGATATCTATACTGTTGGGGACTAATCAATGTCAGCCGATTTTCAAAGATTTTTGAGATGAGGTTTGCATTGCAACTTATGGGGGATTTAAGCTTAATGCTTCCGATTTAATTGGATATTCGAAACAGAATTTGGGTTCCACTAAATTGGTTAGGATTAATAGACCAAGATCTGGCTATTAGTAAAATTCTCGCTGTTTAGCAGTAAGTTCAAGAATCGACAATTGGTAGTAAAGGGGTTTGTGGGTGCAAACATTCATCCCGGGCTACATCTATCCTAGTTTAGTTAGTTTAGTTTTATTGCTTTTCGTTTTTTCTCTATTATCAAGCCAAAAACCTTAAAAAACCCCAATTCACATTTACACATTTCTTTATATATTCTTGCACAAACACTAAACTTATATTTGATTAGATAGTTACGAAGTCCCTGTGGATACGACCTAGTTTAGCTACAACGACTGGGTTCACTACCCATAGTTAGCAAGATAGTTTAACCATTATTTTGCATAACAAGTTTATGTGTGAGCCTTGGTTTTTCAAGCTATCCTATGTTGATTGAGTTGATTAGGATCTATTCAGTTTCTAGGTCCACTTATAACCTATGTTTAATAACTATGTTATTAAACGATAATCATTAAAACCAGGGTTAGCCCACTGGAACCTATTAAGAGTCGCCACCTAATTATAACCTACAGTAAACTAGAAGAGATAAGCATTCGGGTTTGGGGCTTGGTATTTAGCTTTTCCCCTTTCAAATTTCTTTCACTACCCTTTAAGTTATTTTCCCTTTTACTTATGTAAAAATGGCTTATTATAAAGTTGATTATCCTAAAGTGTGCAATCTTCTGTAATTTATAGCATTTTTAACTGAATTTAAAAGTGAAACATGAAATTACCTAAACTAGGTTTTTGGGGTCCGAATTAGGTCCCTGACCACAGACCCTAATCTACCAAATTGGACAGAATATTCAAATTTACAAAAGATAAAAAATTTAAAGTGTCCAGGGCCACGGACAGGGTGCCCATGGGCTTGGACATGTACTAGAAAAACCCTAAATTTTGAAAAAATGAAATCCCGCTACCGTCCGGGGGCATTCTTGGCTTTAGACAAGGCATCCGGGACCCCAGATGTGACGTTAGTGGTTGCGGACTGCCATCGGACGATAGCGTTCGGGCATTTCCCAACGGCGTTTTTGGCTCAAATTCTATGGGTATGTACCTTAAAAGATTTTAACAAGTTAGTGATCAAAAGATTTCAATTTAAAGTTGAATTCAATGTGAATCTTATTCAGCAAGTTATTGGGTAAAAGCTTAAACCCTAATTAAAATGCCGAGAGACCTCACTCCAACTAAACGTTCATACTGAGAACAGACTGAAGTCCGGGGAGTTAGAAACCGGGTTTCTAACTTTTTTTTGATCTCGGTAGGCAGAGGTTTCTTCACATCGGGATTCTCCTATTGATCCATTGAACATCGATCTGAAGGAATCTGGACCCAATTCTGACTATATGATATGGATGGTATTCCTCACGTCTCAGTGGAAATTTTCTAGAATTTTGATAGTTAGATCTTAGTATGAGTGCAAAGACTTCATTTTGTGGTTTTCGGGAGAGTTTCGATATGATTTTGGTGCTCGGGAGTTGAAAACATGAGAGGAAAGTTTGTGAAGATGTTTTATGACTTCTAGGGTTTTTCAATGTCTCATGACTCAGTCGGGAAGGTTCCTTATATAGGCAACGGATGAGATAAGTAAAGTTCGGTAAAAGATATAAGTTTACCATAACTTGTTAGGTAACTTCTAGGTAGAATCTGATTATGAAAATTTACCAGCATGTAAAGCATGATATTTCTGAATCTTCCAATGAAAATTTAAATTATTTTGATAAAAGAATATTCTTAAAATAATTTTTTTTACCATCAAATTTGTTAGAATTTAAAATAATTAATAGAAAATCAAAAAATTGAAATTCCAATGCCATTATGCTCAAAATATAATCCATTATCATATGTTAAAATTTCATGACGTTCGAATTGTTTTGGGTCATTTTCGGAGGAGATAGAAAATTACAAGGTGACTTGAATTTTCCTTTAATTGGGCTTCAAATAAAATTTGTTGGCTTCGGTTAAGGATGGGCCTAATGACCATATTGCAACTTTTATTTTAATGAATGGAAGCCTTTTCTTTTAAATTTCAAAAATTTGGGGCTTTTATTATTAAACAAATTACCTTATAATATGTATTAAAAGCTAATATATTCAAAATAAAAATTACCAAAAATGCCCTTAATGATGTTCAAGCTATCACGACCATTTTGAGGTGTGTGGGTTAATCAGGCAAATATAGAAAATACTGAAAAAACATCCTGAACAACACCGTTTTGCCCTTCGTTACATCCGTGCTTACATGACTCCTTCTGAGGGTCAAAATTTTGGGTATAACATTGCCCATAGGTAGGACTCATCTAATAATATTAGAGATTCTATGTCAGGTAGCACTAAGTTACATCCCTTAGAAGTGACAATGACTACGACTTCGGCTGGTGCCCAAGGAAATCTCAGTGTTCAATTATTGGGAGTACCTTTGTGAGCCTTGATTTTTGAACCACTATCCTATGTTGATTAGGGTTGATTAGCTGGTTGGGCTCTAGGTCCACTTATAACCTAAGATTAATAACTATATCATACAACACTAATTATTAAAACCTAAGTTAGCTCACTAGAACCTATTATGAGTCTCCACCTAATTTTAACCTAGATTAAATTAGTAAAGGTAGAGTTCGGGTTCGAGGGCTTGGTATTCGACTTATTCAGGTTCAAATTACTTTCATTACCCCTTCTAGGTCATTTTTCCTCTACCTAGGCTATTTACCGCTTTTTACGAGTTTTTTTACCTAAGTGCGCATGATCCTGTTTTTTTTTTTTGTATTTTTGACATTTTTTTACTAAAATTAAAAGTGGAAATTAAAATTACCTAAACTATGGTTTCGGAGGCAGAATTAGCTCAAATTTTGTTTTCGTCCGTAACCACGGACCTAATGTCTGAGACCACGGACCCTAGTTAACCTAAATAGTTAAAAAGGTAGAAATAACGAGAACACAATTATGAAAAGTTTAGGGTCACGGACAGGGTGTCTGAGGGCCCGGACATGAGTTAAAATAACTAAAAGTTTAAAAAACTGAAATAACGGGACCTCGGCCAGGCTATCTGCAAGCTCAGACTTATCATGAATGGCGGCTTTCTGGTGTTTCCTGGGGGTGTTTTTGGCTAAAAAATTATGGGTACGTAGCCTGAAATATTCCCAATATGTTAGTACTCAAAAGAGTTTAATTTAAATTCAAATTTAACACGAAACTTAGAAACAAGTTATTTGGTATAAACGAAAGAAAACGACGATTCAAAAGCCAAAAAGAGCCAATTCAAAATCAAATTTTAATACAAGGTTAACCAAGTAGTGGGGAGTTAGGAAATTAGGATTCCAACCTGTTTTTCTCTCGGGATTGATTGGATTCTTCACGTCAGGAGTCTTTTGGTGCTTCACTAGAGTCGGTTACGGGAGGAGTTCGAGTCCAGCTTCCGACCCTTGCAAGTTGAGGTTGTTCTTCGAGTTTTAGTGATGGTTTTAAGATGATTTGATGATTGTAGTAGCAAGAGGGATTGCAAGATGTGCTTATGTGGTGAATTTGATGGAATTTTGATGGAATTTCGGGGGTCGGGAGCTTCAAAACGTGAGAGACTAAAGATGGATAGGTTTTATAATTGCTTAGGGCTCTTGGAGTTCTAATTTGGTGAAGGGATAAGTCTCCTTAAGGAGACCTCACTAAAGATAGAAAAATCCGGTAAAACCGAGATTTACTGATGTCTTAGCTCAATGGCTTTCTGAAAGGAATTAGACTATGAAACTTAACCTCACATAAAGGAAGATATTTCTTATTTTTCTAAGGAGAAATTGGAAGTTTTGAATATTGGAATATTTTTAAATTCAATTTCTATCAGGCTCAATCAAAAATTATTGGAAACTTGAAAAATCAAAATTTCAAAGACATTATGCTCTAAATGTAATTATGTCTGTAGACACCAAAATTCTCACCCCAAAACACAAAATTCAGACAAATAAATAAAATAAGTGGGTCTTCACCTTTCTTTTCAAAACTTATTCATGTGCATACCCAAATAAAACTGTCAATTTATGACATCTTTTAAATCAATTTTCAAAGCATCCATTTTCATACCCGACCCTTTTCGTTATTTACTCATTGCCATTTTATTTTTGATTTATTTCATGTGAGTCAGCTCTGTTTTATTCCCTAATTTATTTGTCTATTCGTTTTTATTTTGGTTCATGCTATTTTGTTACTTGTTTATTTATCTCATTGATACTTTTACTTGTGTTTTCTTTATTAGTATTTTTTTCTTTTTTTTGTCGTTATTATATTTAGAATTATTTTCATCAGTTTATGTACATTTTAATACTATTATTTTTGTGTTCTTTTCCTCATTTTTTATCTCCTGCTTTTTAAAGAAAACATTTCATTTTAAAGACTTAGCGTTTTTGGGAGCTTTATTCAATCCGAATTGTAACTATTCTATTATTTCCTGCTTTTGTATTATTAGATTCAGTCCACAGCTTAATTTGTTAATGATTGTTGGGGGAGAGGCAACATGTTGCAAGTTCGAGCCATGCTGTGCGTGCCTCCTGATATATTTTTTAACTCTTACTGCTTCCTTCTGGTCAGGCCAAACAAGGCCTGGATCCCCAAGCCCACTCCCAAATGCCACACCAACAATTACCATCCGACCAAACACGGCCCGGTTCAAATCCTGTCTCTAAGACCCAATTCAAGTTGTCTACTCCACAAACCCTAACCTGGGTAAGATGGTCGTCGTCGTCTACTTCATCCTTGTTTCTTTATAAAGCAACACCAATAGAAAGCTGTAGAAGGCAACAGTAGCCTCCTCTCACTATTTTCTTCGATTGTCTTCTTCCTTCAATTCCTGATCTCAAAGCTAATACATGGATAAAAAAACCTGCTACTCCTCTTTTTCGATTTCTAACCCTCCTGATTCTCCTCTCGATCAATCTCTTCAACTACCTAGCAAATGAGTAGCACCTAACTCCTCTGTTCACAGCCCTTCAGCATCGATAATTTCACAACCCAACAGGAGAACATGAAACAGTAAGCCAGCCGACTACCCTCTCTTCCAGAGTCATCCTCATCTCAGTTAATAAAACCTAACTCCCAACCATGGCACTTCTATTATCTCAGTTCATCCCGATTGCTTCACTGTCACCATGGAGATATCGATTCGTTTGGCTTCTTCACTCGCATCCCACCTCTGAAAACCCCAAATACCAAAGTCCTGAAAGCTCTCCATTCTCATTCCTGGTCGTCTACAAGATAGGGAAATCGAGCCAAAAAAATGGCTTCCATCTTCCAGTCACCTCCATCAACCATCAAAGCCAAAGACAAACTAAAACCTGCCCTCTATCGAATTTCTTTGCGGTCTCCAGCATCCCCAAAACCTTCGTCATTTTGTATTCACACTGGTCATTTTTTTGAAACAAAAATCAAACAAAAGCATGGCCTCTATTTTCGGTGACCTCCATCTATCGTCGAATCCGAAAGCGAAGAAGTAACTATAGCCGAAGGCACGTTTCATTTTCTCACCACTCCCGTCGAAATGAGAAAAGTTCTTCTCACGAACCTACCATGGCCGCGATACTCTGTTGTTCAACGAATTCGAAGAAGAAGAATAGTAAACGTGGTTGCGGTTCTCCATCAGTCCATCTTGAACTTACAAACTACCTTGAATAGTTCGTGGGGACAAACTGGCTTTGGTTTATTATATTTTAGGATGTGTTCATCTTATTTCCTTTATTCTCTAGCTTAATCCCTATGTCGGTGTCCTTACTCAACGTTTCTTCTCTTTGTTTCAGGTCTCATACATTTCAGTCAGACCAAGATTAGGAGATATCCACTATCCTTCGTTTGTTTCCCTTCATTATGCTCCATATCAATCTAAAACCACACTGGATTTGAAGTCCCCCTCAAACATCCCCGAATTAACCCAATCTCTGGTTGGGGCCTAGTATTACATCTTTTATTGTTACTTCTGTCTCTTCATTTCTTAATTTGTTTATTTTGTTTCGGTGTCTGTTCAATTTGGATCTCTAATTTTTTTCCCTGTTTCTTCATTTAGAGTAGATCTAGAATAGACCATCATATGCACTTGCAAAATAGTTGTCGATCTGACCTGAAGCATATGGACATATATTCTCCTTCTTATGATTATTGCTCATGTCGGTTCGAGTTCCACCCATTCTCTGTCACGATTCTGAAGGAGGCAATTATGCGTCCGTTGTAGTGTCTTCTTGAGGATGATTCTAGATTTGTTCAGTATTTTATTTTGTTCTGCTTCAGCCATTTAGTAACTGCTATCGCGACCTAATCTACCTGGTTGTTCTATTTGTGTATCATAGTTATTTACAAGACACTCGAATCTTCCATCCTTCGGTACCGTCTCTACCTGGAAACCTAATGTCTTTTTCCTTTCTTTCTTTTTTTGGTTATCAAGTGTTGATAAATTGGGTTTGAGGGACACCGGTTGTGCCCTTTATTCTCTAGCTTCGATTGATGAATGAGTTGTGTTGGTTGACTAAGTATGTCTAAGCGCAGACCACACTTTTTTGTACTAATGTTTCTGTATAACCATTTAAAGAAATTCATGTGAGCGGTGTTCCTGTATATATTTTGGAAATTCACAAAGAGGCCATTAGCTCATGTTTAACTTTGATTCTTGAATTGTTTATCCAGATTGGCTATTTTGAATGATTCTTGCAGTTCTTTTATTTTGTGAATATACCATTTGGCTTGTAAGTTATGGTGTATCGAATTAGGTAGCTCTGTTTGTTAAACTCATTTATTGTATGAAATAGCCGTTGCCATCGGTATTTTGTTGATTATGTTATTCATTCCTATTGGTTTTGGCACAAAGCCAACTATTTGGCCCGATTCGATGCCAACCAACCTTGGATAAATGTAGATAACACTAGAATAACCTTAAAGGTTACCCAAATGGAGTTTAGACTCCAATTTTCTGCGGGTCTCTTTAGAAAAGCTCTAAGACTATTCAAAGATGTTGTTCACATTAAGGTCGTAGTACCTGTTTGTGGGCAATATCTCTTCTAAAAAAAACTTTCCAAACCATCCATAATTGTTAGATAGAAATTCACAATCAATAATCAATTCGAGATTCAAAAGTGAATTTCTAATTCGAAATCATTCAAAAATCAAACCCAATTTGAGGCCCAAACCTGAGGTACATTTCAACGCCCAAAGCTGGCCCAGTTTTAAAAACCCAATTTGACTCTATTTTTAAGGTCCAAACTTGACCCAATTTCAACCTCGACCCAATTCTATTCCAATCCCAATTCAATTCATAAATCAGCCCAAAATAAAATCAGTTCAACTTCAAATCCACTCAATCAACCGATCCCAAATCAATTCAATTTGGCTAGATTCAATCCAATGAGGCCTAAATATTCAATTCAGCTCAATTCAATTCGGCCCGATTCAACTCAATTAGGCTCAAATAATTCAATAAACCCAATCCAACTACAATTCAGTTCAAAATTAATTCAATTCCAATTCATTCGAAAATCAATTCAAAATTCATCTCGATTCCAATTCATTCCAACTCAAAATTCATTCAATTCATTTTCAATTCAACTTCAATTCTATTCTTATTCCAATTTCAAATCAATCCAAAATTCTGATTCATTTCAATTCAAAATTCAATTCAATTTCAAATTCTTTCAAAATCAATCTCAATTTCAATTCAATTCTAAATTCAGCTCAATTCAAATTCAATTCACATTCATCTCAATTCAAATTCAGTTCAGAAATTCATTTGATTTCGAATCAATTCAAAAATTAGTTTCAAACCTAATTAATTCTAAAATCTCAAATTCTGAATTCAAGCTCTTTGAAAGCTTCAAAACTCCTCAAAATCCAATTACCCCCGCACATTCAAATGTCTCACAGACCCGAGTGTCTCACAGACTTTGTCATCCCAACGATGCGAATGCCTCAGACCTATGCGTCTCATAGACCCGAGTGTCTCACAGACCGAGCATCTCACAGACTTCGATATCTCAAGGTTTCAAACGTCTTACAGGCCCGAGCGTCTCACAGACTATAACATCCCACAAATCAAACATCTCTGAAGGATTTAAGCATCCCCTAAAAACTCTCAAATGTCAGACAACATTCAAATATCTTCAGACTGCACAAACTTCCACATTTCATAAACTTGGACTTTCCCAAGTCATGAATTCTCCTAAATCTCGGAAGCGCCACAAACATGGAAACTTACAAAACCCAAATGTTGTGAACTACGTAAGGTCTGATCTCAATATGGAATTGAGTACGTAGACTACCCACACAGGGTGCGACCCCATATCCATCAAAATACCCTTTTGCACTCAGCCATCTCACCTCTAAACAACCCGTGCACTCTCAACCCTCGATTTCCACACAAAACTCAACCATCCCAAAGACCCTGAACTACGTAAGGTCTGATCTCAATAGAGAGTTGAGTACGTAGGCAGCCCATCTAGGCTGCGACCCCGTTCCAATAAAAAACCCCTCCTCACTCTAAGGCGTTCTTCATACCTCTCAAAACACTCAAACCTTCTTCGGTTCCTACAAGCTTCAAACCATCAGATTCCTAGTCCTGTCTATTCACTCAATCTTAGACTTTTCCCAACCCTTCATTCTATACTCATTCGAGTTCACCAATTCTTCTTCTTGGCGCTAGCTTGGTAGAAACGATCGCCTCATCCACTCTCTTTCTCTCTTCCTGTCCTAATCATATCCTTGGCTTTTTAAATGAATCCCTCTAAAAAGGTTTTGAAAGAAGGTCATCCCGACAATTGGAGACCGAGGTTTCCTCGGGCACCAATCCAAGGTTGTGGTCATTGCCACTTCCGAGGGGTGTAACCTACTGCGAACCCACACAGAATCTCTAGTATGATTAGATAAGTCCCTATCCATAGGCAACAATCTCAGAGTCAATTAATGGTTCTTAGAACCCGATCTTCCTTCCTAGTTATCATAGGTCAAACTAGGTGGCGACTCTAGTCAATGCCGTCTTATAGAGGCATAAGTCCGCGTGGAGCCCATTGAGAGCGGGTGTAGAGCTCATTGGCATTCCCCTTAAGATTTCTAGGAAAAACGGACGATAGAGTAGGTATTTGAGGGATGCCAAAATAACGTTTTTCACCCTCCACAAAATGGCATATTCTAGGATCTAGGCTTCTCAGTCAGACCATATTTAGATAGATACCCCCCTCATACCGAAAAATCACCCTCCAAAATGGCGACTCTGCTGGGGAAAACTTGAGTAAGTTTTCTCAAACTCAAGGAAGACTGAAATCCATTCAAAATTGTCGACTTCCCCACTTCTTTCAAAACCTTCATGTGATTCATTTCGAAAACCATTAGGATTACTCTATTCCACACTTAGAGTGTGATTGGTGAGGATAGCTAGGATGCGGTGTAGCTTATACTCGACTTGCTTGCCATGTGTGCTTCACTTGCTACATAATTGAGTGATTATGCTAGACTAACCTACAGGAACTTCAAGTAGGTGGGCCCATTATGGGTCTAACTTCTTCCCCTCTCTTTGCCTGCACATCTATTTACCGCTTTTGGTTGTGAGATTGAACTGTTAGGATAGTCCTAAGGTGGGTGCATAGGGTAGCTTAGGACATGCATTCCTCTGTGTCACCTTGATATTTGCGGTCGGGATAAACATTGTCCACAATTGATTCCCATGAGCAGATGCCCTTCGTAGTAAGGACTATGCACCAGATAGAGTTCTAGAGTCAACTTCCAAAAGTCATGATCCTTCAAACTTACCTTTCGATAAACTTGTACCAGACTTGTTCTTGAAACATTCTTCAGTACCAGCTGCACATGTTGAAAGTGTGACTGATCTATTAACCCCTACCTTCAGTGTGATGGCATCCCTACTCCACTTAGCTATTATCTAACTTGCTTGCCATGGTAGACTCACTGGTCCACTATAATTGAGTGATTGCTAGACTGAACCTACAGAGCCTTCATAGTTAGTTATATGCCACACCACTTCTTGCCCACGACCTTTGACTTCCCTCTTTCTCATTTACCGACCTTTTCTGTTTATAGTCACCATGACGATTATAGTTCATGTGGATCTCCTTGATACATTCCTTTATATTGTGCTCTATGATACATTGCATCTATTCTACCGACCACTGTCATCGTAGAACTTCGTATCTAGCAGCACGGTATGTAGTCTACGCCTTGAAAAGCTCATGATCCTTAACACTAACCTTTTCGAGTCAAAACCAACATATAGTGAACTCTGAGCCTTCAGTGTCCAGCTGCCTGGTCCGTGTCTAAGGTGGGTTTATGGGTAGTCACCCCTGTTTGACACCTGTCTGACCACCCTTTTGCCTTACCCTGAAGATTGCATGGGCTCAGCTCTCCATGATTCCTCTACACCACGGTGTCTTTAAAGCCCAATGTCGTGCTACAAATTCATAGAGGATCCCGTATTTACGGATACCCATACATGACATAGCGTAGTCAGCGAATAATTTGGACTTTAGACACACCTTATCGTGCAGACGAGGGGAGACCGGACCCCATGCAGTGCTTCCCCAAGTTTCCCAAAGGTGGGTATGTTGTGATAATCCTGGTGTGGAGGGTGATTTTTCGTATGAGGGGGTCTATTTAAATATGGTCTAACTGAGAAGCCTAGATCCTAGAAAATGCCATTCTGTGGAGGGTGAAAACCCGTTATTCTGGCATCCCTCAAATACCTACTAAATCGTCCGTCTTTCCCAGAAAGCATAAAGGGGAGTGCAAGTGTGCACTACACCCGCTCTCGATGGGCTCCACGCGGACTTATGCTCTATAAGGCGGAATTGACTAGAGTCGCCACCTAGTTTAACCTAAGATACTAGGAAGGAAGGGAAGGAGGGTTCTAAGAACCGTAATTGACTCTGAGATTGTTGCCTATGGATAAGGCTTAGCTGGTCATTTGCAGAGATTCTATTGTGGGTTCGCACTGGGTTACACCCCTTAGAAGTGGCAACGACCACGACTTCGGATTGGTGCCCGAGGAAACCTCGGTCTCCAATTGTCGGGATTGCCTTCTTTCAAAACCTTATTAGAGAGATTCATTTAAAAGCCAAGGATAGGATTAGGACGAGGAGAGAGAAAGAGAGTGGATGAGGCGAGATTTTCTGCCAAGCTAGCGCCAAGAAGAAGAATTGATGAATTCAAATGAGTATAGAATGAAAGATTAGGATTCTGATTTTGAGAGTTGAAGAAGTTGAGGTTTGTGGGAGTTAGAGGGGATTGAATGTTTTGAGGGGTATGAAGAACACCTTGGAGTGAGGAAAAGGGATTTTTTGTTTGGAATGAGGTCGCACCCTAGATGGGCTGCCTACGTACTCAACTCCCTGTTGAGATCAGACCTTACGTAGTTCAGGGATTTTTGGGTTTTGGAAGTTTTAGAGTTTTAAAGGGTTTGATGGGTTTGAGATGTTAGTCTATGAGACGCTCGGGTCTGTGAGACGTTTGAAACCTTGAGATGTCGAAGTCTGTGAGACGCTCGGATCTATGAGACGCTCGGGTCTGTGAGATGTTCGGGTCTGTGAGACATTCGAATCATTGGGATAACAAAATCTGTGAGACGTTCAGGTCTGTGAGACATTTGAATGTGCGGGGGTAATGGGATTTTGAGGGATGATTTGAGTCCAATGAAGTTGGGAATTATTTGGGATTGAAATGAATGTATTGAATCGGAATTTGAAATGGGTTTTCGAAGTGAATGAATTTTTGAATAGAGTTGAAATTGGATGAAGTTTGAATGAATTGGAATTGAATGAATTTGAATTGAGATGAATTTGAATTAGAATGAGTTTAGAATTGAATTGAATTTGAATGGAATTGAACTTGGAGTTGAATGAATTTTGATTTGAATTGGGATTGAATTGTGATTGAGATGGAGTTGAATGAATTGGCTTGAGATGAATTTTGAATTAAATGAAGTTTTGAATTGAATTGAAGTTAGAATGAATCGGATTGAAATGATTATGAATTGAATTGAAGTTAGATGAATTGGATTAAGAATTAAATGAATTGGAATTGAATTAAAATTGGAATGAATTTTTATTAGAATTAGATTTGAATTCGATTGAAATCGGATTTGGATTTGAATTGAAATTAAATCGATTTTCGATTGGAATTGAGAATAATTGGGATGGAATTGAAGTTGTAGGTCAAATTGAGCTGATGGGCCTGGTTTGGGCCTCGGAAGCGGGCCGGGTAGGACCATGAAAAATGGGCCGGGTTGGGCCTTGGAAGATGGGCCAGATTGGGCCTTGGAAGATTGGTCATATTGGACCTTGGAAAAGTAGGCCGGATTTGGGCCTCGACTGGTCTTTGAAATGGGCCTCGAATTGGGCTTTGAAATGGGCCTCGAATTGGGCTTTGGAATGGGCCTCGAACTGGGCTTTGGAATGGGCCTCGAACTGGGCTTTGGAATAAGCCTCGAATTGGGCTTTGGAAAATGGGCTAGATTGGGCCTTGGAAAAGTGGGCCAGATTTGGGCCTCAGAGAAGTGGGCCAAAAATTGTTTTTGTTTGTGATTGGGCTGAAAATTATTTTTGGGCTAAATTGGCCTTTTGGACTGATTTAGGCCTTGGGCCTTTTTATTTAGGATGCTGGGCTTTATTTGACATTTGAATTGAATTGATGTTTGATTTTGAATTGAATTTGAATTGGATTTTTATTGATTGTATATTTTATTCTGAAGCTAAGGGATGATTTGGAAAGTTTTAAGGAAAACGGGTATTCCTCACGTGGACCGTGTCTAGGACCCGTATGCATTGAGGATACCCTAACCTAAAGCTTTTCTACAAAAGGGGAGTCCTATGGGCTATCTAGGGTTTCCTACGTCTTGGACTTCTATATTGGGCTGGGCCCAACAATTACCAAATTAATCTATACAATATGTAACATATGGTATTAAATAATCATAAAATGAGACTGAATATAAACAAACAAGTATACCTGACATAAACTGAGATCACAATGTTTTGGGTATATACAGTTATTCTAGAGGTCTACAAATTCTCAATCGGCCTTGTCCTTAAGTACATGAAGGGATGTATTTGGAGTCCAGGTCGGCAAATGAAAACAATAACCAATTGTAAACGGATCAAACGTTAAAAAAATATAGATCAATTTTCTTATTCCGATGGCTCAAAATCAAAATTATCCGGTTCAATTGTGGATAAGCAATACGAGTCTAGACACTAGTACAACCAATTTACAAGGCCGAATACATCATGTAAACATCTTCGATCAGACCTTTAACAAATCCAACAAGGAGACAATTTATGATACTAAAAACCACATAACATCATTAGTCATATTCACGGGGCGCAGGTTAAGAATTTCAACAAAGATGAATAGGAATGTTATTAACAGAAACGCTAACGTGGAGTACTTCAGCTCGCAAGGAGCTGAGGCGAGCCATGCTCAAAGTATGCCAGCCCACAAGTCAGCCAGGTCGACCCCCATACCCGAGATGCCCAGAGCAGAAGTACCTCAACCAAAGAAGAAAAGGAAACAAGTTAGTGTCAAGGGATACAAAATAAACTCATATACAAATAAAAATGGATGAGACGGGGATAAGTAATTTTCGACAGTTTCAACATCACCGTCAAACTGAGCGTCGTTGCGGTTGCTGGTGGATCTCAGCTCGCACAGAATCAATCAATTCACGCTTCAGAATCAACAAACCCGTGAGCTGTCTCAACCGACTGAAGTGCCCAAAACGAAGTAGTATCCTGTTTTGTGTAGACCAACAAGCGGACTTTGAATCCTAAACTTCCGTCGGCATCGAAGCAACTACGCTTCCTAACTTCAAAATTAATTGATAGCCCGAAATCCATAATGTCCAGATCCATCTTGGATTGCGACAGAAAAAGAAAAATTAACAAGATAGAGCAAACTAGTATAGAGTTTCAAAGCGATCCAAGCTCGTAAGTGAAAGAAAATCACGACAGGAGATAACGCATGAAAGGAATAGAAGATTCACAGCAAAAACGAAAATGCAGCATTGGCCTGTAAGTACCCTAATCTTGAACAGGAATTAGCAGCTGAGTTCGGGGTTCTAACCCGTGCCAAAAACCATAAATCCAAACTAACAGAGACTTAGAAAAATAAAACTCCCGATGCTACACATTCCTAAATGACAGTTTCATGATTGAGGCATGTAGTACAGAATAAAAACACTGGACAAGTATACGAATGAAGGACAGGACGCCAGCGTAGAAATATAGAAACGAAACGCCAAATCACAGTATATGCATATTAACAGATCACTGAGGTACACCATTGTTCCAGAAGAGTCGAAGGCCGATTCAGATCAGAGAAAATGCAATATCGGAATGTAAATAATGTTCACAAAAGAAAAACCCAGACAGCGATAGTATGGGCCTCGTTTAACAAGCGAGGACGGTGTCTGTAATTAATCGGCCACCGTGGGATTAAGAACAACGGTTGTTCTGTTCGACAATGGATATGGAAGTGTTGATGAGTTCTTTAAGCATATAGACCGCAAATGTCAGCGATACTGTTGACAAACGAAGAGGAGCCGCAGCTGGGATCGAACCGGGTCTTAGGGAAATGCCGCCAGGAATTGAACGGTTTCTCATGGGTTTTGGAACTTTCTGACAATTTTCTCTGTTATTCTTCTCGGCTTCTGAAATCCCGATCGAAGTGGTAGGTGATAGCGAAGAGAAAACGTGGGTTTGGAGAGCATATCGGCGGCTGTGTAAGGTGTAGCGAATTGGATGAGACTGAAGAATGACGGGATCGAAGTTAATTTCTAGTCTGAAGGTTTTCGAATTTGGAATTCAGAAGAGAGAGCAACTGCTTGACGAAGGAAGGTTGAGGAAAACCGATGGAGGAAAAAGATAGCCAGGTTTATTCTCTGGTGGAGGAGTTAAGGAAGGATGAGCAGAGATGTTCGTTTTTTCTAAAGAAGAAGAAAGAAATGGAGGTTCAGTAAGAAGAGAATGGTGTCGGCTACGTGAAGAGAATTACTACTGAAAAAAATGCCCGTTGGAATGTTGGCTACTGTAGGGTTTTGTGATGTTATTTTATAAAGTAGGGAGTGGGGTAGATAGACATGCAGCACATTAGGGTTTTTCAGAGGTGGATATGGGCCTTATTCTGATATGGACTAGTGAAGTGGGTTGGCATGTGATCCAACTCAGGTATATGGTGGACACACAAGAAATAAACTAAAGTTCGAACTCGAACTGGAAGACGTCTCTAAAAAAAACGCTATTGTACTAAATGGAAATATATATTAAAACAAAAGAGTTTAATCCAATAAATGAATTTTTTTCTTCCTCTGATTCATGAAATTATGGAATGTAAATAATAAAACACAAAACATAATAAAAATAAACAAAACAAGTACATGAAATGATGAAATAGTATAGTACTAATGTGATGGAAAGAAAATACAATTGAATGACCTAAAATGGAAACTAAATTATATATGTACGAATAGTAGTAAATAAGATAGAAATAGCAGTAGCAAGATAAAATGAGATGAGACGGAGTTCAATCGAATTAGCGACAAACGAAATATGCTAGTACGGAATATAATAGTGAGAATGTACAGAAAAAGGATGAAAATAAATCTAAAAATAATAACGATAAAGACGAAAATAAAAACAAGTACTAATGAAGAGATTACAAGTAAAAATATCAATGAAACAAAATGAGATACAATAAACTAGTAACCAAAATAAAAACGAACAGGCGAATGAATTAGCGAATAAACAGAATCTTTTATCACGAAATAAATCGAAAATGAAATGGTAAATAAGTAAGTAACGAACAAGGACGTGTTTGAAAACAAATGCTTTGAAAAATGATTTTTTAAAAAAATTTATCATAAAATGACGGTTTCGCTTTGGTATGTACATGAATAAGTTTCAAACAGAAAGGTGACGACCCTCTTATTTTATTCATTTGTCTCATTTTTTTATGGGGTGAGAATTTTTGGGTCTACACCTGGCCGTGGCTCACGTGACTGTATCACTTCGGGTATCCTGACCTTTCGAACTTAAGCACTCCAGACTTTCTTGATGACGTGCCCCACAAGGCATAACAGAGATAAATCCCGAGAGATGAACAGTGAAGGACGATGGTTCCCCGGTGGTATGGAAGCATTGATTGACCTGGAAGGTGATTATCCCAATCATTCACACCCAGCTCCACATAAAATCAACCATGATTTTTATTTTGCATTTACATCTATGTGTGATCACGTTTCAAAAATTAGCAAAAATCAGAAATTGAATCATGTCGAGCGCTCCAATGAAATACCTTCAAAGCTATTAATCTTGAATGATTTCAAAAAATAATGATTTCAAAATTGTTATTTCCAAAGCAGTTTTCAAAACCGGTTTGAATCAAAGTCTTCCAGAAAACAAACTTTGTCAAATGGTTTGCAAAGAACAGATTTCAAAAAATCTACTACTTACAAATGATTTTCAATCAATTTTTCTTACAAACATTATTCAAAAACTATTTTCAAAAACAGATTGCAAACAAATTTCAATCAACTTTTTCACTGATATTATCTTACGCTTGTTTTTAAAAGCAATTTTCAAGTTGATTTCCACAAATGAATTTCAAAATGAATGATTTAGTCCCCATGTTGTGACCCGCTATTTTTAAAGTTCGAACCACCTTCAGGAGCAGCGGTTATTACCGTGGAGTGTACTAATCATTTCGTGTTTTCACAAAAGTGGTGGATTTTCACAAAGAATTTGTGCTCGATCATTCACCTTTCCTTTCTCAAAAAATGCCCCTCATTTTCCCCGTCGGAGTAGGTGAAGCGCATGAAGATCAACAACTGCAGTCTGAATTGACAATCAGAGGTGTACCAACCGGAGTTAAGCGACATGAAGACAACAATGACTGTTCGAGTTCAAATTGTTGAAAGTCAGAAGAACACCAACCCTTATCTCTTGATCACAATGTCACTTTGCTGCAAGAGCCCAAAGAAGAGCGAGCAATCAAGAGCCCGAACTCGAGCAAACGGCCAATTAGGAGCCTGAAGACGAATGAACAGTCAGCCAGAAGCCCGAAGACAGAGTAGAAGAGTTCAGAAGAAGTTTAGCTCAAACTCCCCTATTTAATGACTTTTAGAATTGATTTATAGGTTTTCCCTATTCATTCTTTCTCTCTTGTCAATTTCTGAATAGACTGTGTGTATAGGTTATGCACCCCCTTTGAATTTGTTTAGATCATTATGTGTAGGGTTCCCTCTCCCTACTTATTTACAAATGACTGAGCGTCAAAATTCATATTGAGAAAACACACCACTTCGAAAACACATGTTTTCAAAACTGTTTTTTTCTAAAAACATGATTTCTTTCAGCACACATGACTTACTTCTTCCCATTTTCGGTCACTTCACATTCATTAATCATGCATGAATCACGCCCATCTTAGAAAAATTGCATAATCACATGTTGCATTCCCAACACATCATACACAAGCATTCATCCCATTTTTTTCAAAGCATGCTAACATCCACATTTGTCATATTCTTTTTCTATTATAATGACTGTGTTTGCAGGTGAATAACCGCGTTTGCCCACGAGTAAAAGCGTGACCCTCGAAGCGATAGCAGGAAATACCAGGGATTCAAGCATTTTCCCATTCGGCATACCATGTACATAGAGACCAATAACAACAAAATCATATACAAGAAAAAAAATCATACATCCAAAAATCCAAAAAAATCATACCTCCAAAAATCCAAAAAAAACATACTTCAAAAATCAAAAATCCCAAAAAAAAAATACCTTCAAAAATCCTAAAAAATGTCGTCACTGTCATATCATGGGGCCACCATGCGGAGTTGTCACTCCATAAAATTCTAAAACTCCAGGAGCCAATCATCGACCAAATACCATTTTTAAATGGCTTCTCTCACATCACATCCAACAACTTGACCATCTTCAGGGCTTACAATGACGAGATGAGCTTCATGAACCGTAAGCTGAATTCGGCTCAAGCGAGACTAGTCATAACCTTACCACTCATGCATTGAATCCAAAAACAAACAAACACAAAAAAAAAGACATTCAGTCAACCATCTCCATTCATCATTTTCAGCATTTCATGCATCTTATACATGGTAATTCCATATTACCACAATACATCGCATGGTAGATAATCGCATTTGCAAACTCCCATATTGAAACGACATCTTTGGGAAAATCGCAAGAGATTGATTGAATAGAGTGTGTGAACCTCAAAACTCTCGACCCGTCAATGAGTACAAGGGTCCAATCAAAATCAGCACCACAAACCAAGTGAGTAGTGCGCGAAGAGCGGTATTTTCCTTTGAATTTCAAATGAATGTTTTAGACAATCCACTGAGCGATGAGGGAGATAGAGCGAGTCCACAGAGGTAAAACCACGAGCGACTTGTGCTTTCCTTCAGCACATGGAGAGGCACAATTCATAGCGAGATCAATGTCGATAAATAGGATACGAACTGTGATTTATGCAAAGATCCGAGAATTAGTAAGAAAACAATCGTTGACTAATGAGGATGACGAGACACTTAGGAATAAAAATCCCCACAAACCAAAAAACTTTGACTGCCCTGTACATAACCCCTGGTGAGGCCTAGTGAGCCTTTCATGAAAAACTCTTTCTTCAAAAATTCCAAAATATGCCACCCCACATATACTTGCCTGCCCTTGCAATAGAGGATCTCAAAAGAGCCGGTGCCATGGCCCCTCCCCACCATCTTTCGCACAACAACAAATGAGAATGTTTGAAGAAATCAATGAGTCAATGCAACTCCAAAGCCAAACACCAAAAAGAACATCAAAAATGTTCAAAAAGATCAATGAGTCAGTGCAACTCCAAAACTGAAAGCCAAAAGTAAGCAAAAAATGCCCAAGAAAGTCGATGAGCCAATGCGAGTCCAAAGCAGGAAGTAAGAAGCGAAAATCACACACTAAAAAGGAAGAAGAGAAGAACAAGAAGATCGTACACCAAAGAAGAAGGAGAGAATGAGCAAAAAGACCAATGATGTCCCACTAAAACAAACAAAGGATTCTCAAAGATCGTCTATCGAATCATTCCACCCATGGTGAAGGCGAAACATATCCTCTATTGCGTAAAAGCTCCACAATTCCCAAATAAATCCTCCAGTCCCATATGACATACATTATACCCCTCAACCCCGTTATAACCCAATAAAAGATCTATGACTCGTAAGCCATGAGGGTTAACTGAAATTATTGGATTTGAAACATGAATCATAAGCTTCGTACTTGTTATCAACATGTCCCGTCATACCAAAGGGACCATGAGCGAATGAGCGCAACCTTACCTTATAAGGTTTTAGAGTGCGAGTGACTCTTTGATCGAAAACCAAATCATCAACAGCTAACCCCATTGCAAGTGAGCAATTTGTGAGGATTGGAAAGTCCAGAACCTCGAAAGAAATTCTATGGAAAATACTGCTGCTCTGAGCATCAAGAGTATCATCTTGACACTAGCATACACGGCCATACTCACGAGAGATTGACCCACATCCCTCCATGAGAGGAAGTGATTCACGCATTCCAGTTCAACAATCACTCAAGATCGAACTGAAGATGTCTTATATTCGTAAACCTCATATTAGTAGAGATAGGACCGTACCTTCTCTCCAAAAATTGCAACACACATTTTGCATCATATCTAGCATTTAATATTTGCATGCATCATAATCATTTCATCTTCAACATCCGACTGGTAAGAACTCCACCTAGTCTCATTGAAAGTTGACTTCAGTTGCAGTTGTTGAAGCATAACTTTGCTCAAAAGATATTAACTAGAGCCATCCAAGGCTGTCATCGAGCTATATCTAAGCCTTTTCGAGCTATCACGGACTATCACCGAGCTACATCGAACCAACTAAGCCATCCGAAGCCGTACAAAGACAATCCCGGAGCCATCCAACGTCGTGCCAAGCCTCATCAACACCATGTCCGAACCAAACTAGAGCCATGCAGGAGCCATTCTCAGACATTGAGACCATCCCTAAGGCTACAAAATGAGCCATTTCGTCACCAAGGCCTTGCCCATAGAAGATCGAACTACGTATGGTCTGATCTCAATCTGGAATTGTGAGTACGTAGGCAGCCCGCCCAGGGTGCGACCACCTCAAAGGCAAAAACTTCCCTTTTCCCCTCGGTGTCATTAAAGTGAGCCAACCAAAGCATCGTCATGCTCAATCAGCACAAGGTCATCCCGGAGCCATCCATGGAAATCCTGGAACCATGATGGGAACTCCCAACAAAGTTATGCAACTATGTTTCATCATTCACTCGTGAAAAACCATTCACTCACTACAAAGTCCACAACAAATCCCGTCAAACAACAATAAATCCATCATCGAAGCCATCAACCACCCTGAAAAAAATCTCAAGGCAAATCGAAGCCCACAAACTGCCACAAAATCACCAACCATGTCAAACCCACCAACCACCCGAGACCATTGGTCACACCGGAGCCATCAGTGCCTACCAGAGCCACCAGTGCATATTGGAGCCATCAACGCATGCTGGAGCCATCTCAGATCCTTGAAGCCATGCCGGAGCCATACCGGAGCCATCCCGACGTTTTGATGTTACTATAGAGCCATCTGCTCACACAAAAACCTACATCCATAAATAGGAGTTTAATTCAATTAATACATTGGTTAATCACCTCACATCACATATCATCTGCATATACCCACAAAATTTGCTCACTATCTAACGCATCTTCACACCCCGCTAGGCAGCTATTGCGCTACTAGTGCGGTCGCATTTCATTTTACACTCGCTAGACAGCTATTGCGCTACTAATGCGGTTTGAATTTTTTGTTTTACACCTGCTACAGCTATTGTGCTACTAGTACGGTCGCCTTTCATTTTACACCTGCTAGGCAGCTATTGCGCTACTAGTGAGGTTGCATTTCATTTTACACCCGCTAGACAGCTATTGCGCTACTAGTGCGGTCGAATTTTTCGTTTTACACTTGCTAGACAGCTATTGCACTACTAGTACGGCCGCCTTTCGTTTTACACCCGCTAGGCAGCTATTGCGCTACTAGTGCGGTCGCATTTCATTTTACACCCGCTAGACAGCTATTACGCTACTAGTGCGGTCGAATTTTTTATTTTACACCTGCAAGACAGCTATTGCGCTACTAGTACGGTCGCCTTTTATTTTACACCCGCTAGACAGCTATTGCGCTACTAGTACGGTTGCCTTTCATTTTACACCCGCTAGACAGCTATTGTGCTACTAGTGTGGTCAAATTTTTTTTTTTTACACCTGCTAGATAGCTAGTGTGCTACTAGTACGGCTGCCTTTCATTTTACACCCCTAGACAGCTATTGCGCTACTAGTGCGGTCGAATTTTTCATTTTACACCTGCTAGACAGCTATTGTGCTACTAGTACGGTCGCCTTTCATTTTACACCCGCTAACAGCTATTGCGCTACTAGTGCGGTCGAATTTTTCATTTTACACCTGCTAGACAGCTATTGCGCTACAAGTACGGTCGCCTTTCGTTTTACACCTGCTAGACAGCTATTGCACTACTAGTACGGTCACCTTTCATTTTACACCCGCTAAACAGCTATTACGCTATTAGTGTGGTCCCGCCATTTTTCCTCCACTAGGTAGCTATTATGCTACTAGTGCGAGATCGTTCATTTCATAACCCACTAGGCAGCTATTACGCTACTAGTGCGGTCCCGCCTTTTTCCTCCACTAGGCAGCTATTACGCTACTTAGTGCGAAATCGTCCAATTCATAACCCGCTAGGCAACTGTTACGCTACTAGTGTGGTCTCACTTTTTTTCCTGCACTAGGCAGCTTTACGCTACTAGTGCAAGATCGTTCACTTCACAACCCGCTAGGCAGCTGATACGCTACTAGTGCGGTCCCTCCGTTTTTCCTTCACTAGGCAGCTATTACGCTACTAGTACGGTACTCGATCAAAGTATTATAAGCTCGTCATAAGTCCTATAGCTAGATATCAAGAGGACTAGTAGACGCTCTCCTAAGTCCTCGTACTTTCGATTACATTCTAGGCTCGACATAAGTCCTAGGACTGGATGTCAAGAGGTCCAGTTGAGGCTCGTCATAAGTCCTCGTGCACCGTAAGCCAACCTAATTGTTAGTATTATAGGCTCATCATAAGTCCTATAGCTAGATGTCAAGAGGTCTAGTTGAGGCTCGTCATAAGTCCTCGTGCATCTGGTCATCATATTATATACCTGTCACCCCCTACATTCATACACTCATAGTCGCATTCTGGCGCACCACAAAGCCGTAGTGAGAATTTTTGGCGCCTTTTCAACCTTGATCCAATTCTGCAAAGGCTTACAAAATTGAATCAAGGGGAGCCATCTGTAGACACCAAAAATTCTCACAAAAAAAAAACAAATTCAGACAAATAAATAAAATAAGAGGGTCGTCGCCTTTCTTTTCAAAACTTATTCATGTGCATACCAAAATAAAACCTTCAATTTATGACATCTTTTAAATCAATTTTCAAAGCATCCATTTTCATACCCGTCCCTTTTCGTTATTTACTTATTGCCATTTTATTTTGATTTATTTCATGTTAGCCAGCTCTGTTTTATTCCCTAATTTATTTGCCTATTCATTTTTATTTTGGTTTATGCTATTTTGTTACTTGTTTATTTTATCTTATGATACTTTTACTTGTGTTTTCTTTATTAGTTTTTTTCTTTTTTTTTGTCGTTATTATATTTAGAATTATTTTCATCAGTTTATGTACATTTTAATACTATTATTTGTGTTCTTGTCCTCATTTTATTATCTCATGCTTTTTAAAGAAAACATTTCATTTTAAAGACTTCGCGTTTTGGGAGCTTTATTCAATCCGAATTGTAACTATTCTATTATTTCCTGCTTTGGTATTATCAGATTCAGTCCATAGCTTAATTTGTTAATGATTGTTGGGGAGAGGCAACATGTTGCAAGTTCGAGCCATGCTGTGCGTGCCTCCTGATATATTTTTTAACTCTTATTGCTTCCTTCTGGTCAGGCCAAACAAGGCCTGGATCCCCCAAGCCCACTCTCAAATGCCACACCAACAATTACCATCCGACCAAACACGGCCCGGTTCAAATCCTGTCTCTAAGACCCAATTCCAGTTGTCTACTCACAAACCCTAACCTGGGAAAGATGGTCGTCGTCATCTACTTCATCCCTGTCTCTTTATAAAGCAACACCAATAGAAAACTGTAGAAGGCAACAGTAGCCTCCTCTCACTAATTTCTTCGATTGTCTCCTTCCTTCAATTCCCGATCTCAAAGCTAATACATGGCTAAAAAAACCTGCTACTCCTCTCTTTTGATTTCTAACCCTCCTGATTCTCCTCTCGATCAATCTCTTCAACTACCTAGCAAACGAGTAGCACCCAACTCCTCTGTTCACAGCCCTTCAGCATCGATAATTTCACAACCCAACCGGAGAACATGAAATAGTAAGCCAGCGGACTACCCTCTCTTCTAGAGTCATCCTCATCTCAGTTAAAAAACCTAACTCCCAACCATGGCACTTCTATTCTCTCAGTTCATCCCGATTGCTTCACCATCACACGGAGATATCGATTCGTTCGGCTTCTTCACTCGCATCCCACCTCTGAAAACCCCAAATACCAAAGTCCTGAAAGCTCTCCATTCTCATTCCCGATCGTCTACAAGATAGGAAATTGAGCCAAAAAAAATGGCTTCCATCTTCCAGTCGCCTCCATCGACCATCAAAGCCAAAGACAAACTAAAACCTGCGCTCTGTCGAATTTCTTTGCGGTCTCCAGCATCCCCAAACCTTCATCATTTTGTTTTCACACTGGTCATTTTTTTGAAACAAAAATCAAACAAAAGCATGGCCTCTATCTTTCGGTGACCTCCATCTATAGTCGAATCCTAAAGCGAAGAAGTAACTATAGCCGATGCACGTTTCAATTTCTCACCACTCCCGTCGAACTGAGAAAAGTTCTTCTCACGAACCTACCATGGCCGCGATACTCTGTTGTTCAACGAATTCGAAGAAGAAGAATAGTCAATCGTGGTTGAGGTTCTCCATCAGTCCATCTTGAACTTACAAACTACCTTGAATAGTTCGTGGGGACAAACTGGCTTTGGTTTATTATATTTCAGGATGTGTTCATCTTATTTCCTTTATTTTCTAGCTTAATCCCTATGTCGGTGTCCTTACTCAATGTTTCTTCTCTTTGTTTCAGGTCTCATACATTTCAGTTAGACCAAGATTAGGAGATATCCACTATCCTTCGTTTGTTTCCCTTCATTGTGCTCCATATCAATCTAAACCACACTGGATTTGAAGTCTCCCTCAACATCCCCGAATTAACCCAATCTCTGGTTGGGGCCTAGTATTACGTCTTTTATTGTTACTTCTGTCTCTTCATTTCTTAATTTGTTTATTTTGTTTCGGTGTCTGTTCGATTTGGATCTCTACTTTTTTTCTCTGTTTCTTCATTTCGAGTCGATCCAGAATAGACCATCATATGCACTTGCAAAATAGTTGTCGATCTGACCTAAAGCATATGAACATATAATCTCCTTCTTATGATTATTGCTCATGTCGGTTCGAGTTCCACCCATTCTCTGTCACGATTCTGAAGGAGGCAAGTATGCGTCCGTTGTAGTGTCTTCTTGAGGTTGATTCTAGATTTGTTCAGTATTTTATTTTGTTCTGCTTCAGCCATTTAGTAACTGCTATCGCGACCTAATCTACCTGGTTGTTCTATTTGTGTATCATAGTTATTTACAAGACACTCGAATCTTCCATCCTTCGGTACCGTCTCTACTCTGGAAACCTAATGTCTTTTTCCTTTCTTTCTTTTTTTGGTTATCAAGTGTTGATAAATTGGGTTTGAGGGACACCGGTTGTGCCCTTTATTCTCTAGCTTCGATTGATGAATGAGTTGTGTTGGTTGACTAAGTATGTATAAGCGCAGACCACACTTTTTTGTACTAATGTTTCTGTATAACCATTTAAAGAAATTCATGTGAGCGGTGTTCCTGTATATATTTTGGAAATTCACTAAGAGGCCATTGGCTCATGTTTAACTTTGATTCTTGAATTGTTTATCCAGATTGGCTATTTTGAATGATTCTTGCAGTTCTTTTATTTTGTGAATATACCATTTGGCTTGTAAGTTATGGTGTATCGAATTAGGTAGCTCTGTTTGTTAAACTCATTTATTGTATGAAATAGCCGTTGCCATCGGTGTATCGAATTAGGTAGCTCTGTTTGTTATTCATTCCTATTTGTTTTGGCACAAAGCCAACTATTTGGCCCGATTCGATGCCAGCCAACCTTGGATAAATGTAGATAACCCTAGAATAACCTCAAAGGTTACCCAAATGGAGTTTAGACTCCAATTTTCTGCGGGTCTCTTAGAAAAGATCTAAGACTATTCAAAGATGTTGTCCACATTAAGGTCGTAGTACCCGAGGGTCGTAGTACCTGTTTGTGGGCAATATCTCTCCTAAAAAAACTTTCCAACCATCCATAATTGTTAGATAAAAATTCACAATCAATAATCAATTCGAGATTCAAAAGTGAATTTCTAATTCGAAATCATTAAAAAATCAAACCAATTTGAGGCCCAAACCTGAGGTACATTTCAACACCCAAAGCTGGCCTAGTTTTAAAAACCCAAATTTGACTCTATTTCTAAGGTCCAAACTTGACCCATTTCAACCTCGACCCAATTCTATTCTAATCCCAATTCAATTCATAAATCAGCCCAAAATAAAATCAGTTCAACTTCAAATCCACTCAATCAAACCGATCCCAAATCAATTCAATTTGGCTAGATTCAATCCAATGAGGCCCAAATATTCAATTCATCCCAATTCAATTCAATTCGGACCGATTCAACTCAATTAGGCTCAAATAATTCAATAAACCTAATCCAACTTCAATTTAGTTTAAAATTAATTCAATTCCAATTCATTCAAAAATCAATTCAAAATCCAACTCTGAAATGGTAATTCCCTAAGTTCCCAGATCTGCTGTCCAATTCACTAGTCGGGTTCCTAATCTATCATCAAGCCCTTCGAGTTCTATCAAGTTACCTTGTTACCGAGTAAATTGAGCTTAAGAGAGGGGAGAGATTCGTAATAACAATGCAACAGTGAGAATTCTCAAGTATGGATCGCGTACCCTTTATTGAGGGGGTGAACCCCTATTTATAGTGTTTCTCACAGGCTTCCTGACCTATCACAATGTGCCAGCCAGGCACATAAATATCTTGGTAGGCCTACAAAATATCTCATAAGTATCTTATCCTAATTTCCCTACTATTGAGCACTACTTGTACTCGCCCTGCTCTTTTATCAACCGGTCATTACTCGTACTATATTTGGCATATTTGGTGACCGGTCACAAATGACCGGTCGCAGCGATGCTTTTGGTGACCGGTCACAAGCGACCGGTCGAAAACGACCGGTCGCTGCTTGCAGTCTGATTGGAGTCTTCTGTTCCAAGACAGGAACGCCCGTCGTCGCCTTGGCCTTCCTTTTCCTTTCCCCTTTGCTCTACTGGGCAATCGCTCTTTCTTTGAGGCTTCTGGACATATTTCCCCTCTTCATCAGTCCCACAAGTTCTAATTTTAGCGTTTTAACAGAGAAAGTAGAACTTAGAACCTGACTCTTCCGGTCTGGCTTGGAGGATGAAATTTTTTTGCCTTTGCATCAGGTCTTGTCTTCTCGTTCTCTATCTCCCAGTCCCATAAGTTCCACCTTTTCCTATCGGAAAAAGGGTGGGACTTCTTACGGCCTATGCGGTACGTGTGTTTTACTCGTGCCACACTCGCGCTTGTGCTTGTACGGATTAGCCGTTGCGGAATTCTTATCGCCTCGCGCGTGCCAGCTGTCGCTGTGGAATGTGCTGAGTCCATGTACTTTTCCTGCAAAAAGTGCTTTTTTGTTTATTTTTATATTTTAAATATTTTCTGCAATTATTTTACCGCTTTTAAAAGGCTTTGGGGGGGGGAATGCCTTCTCTCTCTTCCTGCCTGTTGCTCTTCACAGATTTTCGTGCCTTCTTTTGTGATTCACAGGTTTTCATGCCTTCTTTACTTTGCTTTGTCTTCTCCGATTACTCTGCTTCACACCTTCTCTGCTCTAATGGCGTCTTCCAGCTCTAAGATGGCTTGCACTTCTGCGCTTAACGCCATCGAGGGTTCCAAATCGGGGGGTAGTTCCGCCCATCCTTCTTGAAACCTAAATCTCCCTACTCCAAGAATCGGAGCCGTTACCTAGCATTTTGGATGTTAAGGCTCTCGATTCTCTTCTCGCGAAAGTGGAAGTCCCTACTGGGACTCAGATTTTCCTTCCTTCCGACGATTCGCATCCCCTTGATGATTTCGGTCGCTGCTACGTCGTATACGCCGACTTCTTTCTACGGGGAATGACGGTTCCTCCCCATCCGTTCATGTTGGGTTTTATGATTCGCCGTTGCTGCACGCTTGCTCAGCTTCATCCGAAGGCTGTGTGCCAACTTCACGCCTACGTTGCTCTCTGCGCCGAGGCTAAGGTTGCGCTCTCTGCTATAGATTTCATCCAGTTCTTTACCAGTAGGGTTGATACTGGTAGTTTGACCATAACCAGCCGGACTTGGTACTCGCTCTTCGAGTACAAGAAGCTCGCTCTTTGGAATGCTCGGTGGTTTGTTATCGTTCCACCTCCTGGGCGATACCTTGGGGTTGCCTACTGCCCTTCAATTATCAAAGGCTCCCTCTACTGCCCTACGTTGCCCAAATCGGAGCTCCCGATGTCACAGGTTTTGAGGACGGAGAGCGATCGTCACCCAAGTGTGGAGAAGTTTTTTACCAACGTGCGTGGCCGCGCTTCGCACTCCGAGAGTAAGAACTTCGTCCTCTGTTTCTTAATCATTTTGGCTTTGCCTCGGCTTCTTGTGTTACTCACACTTTTCTTTTGTCACAGATTTTCCTCAACTCGGGCAAAGGTGGGCCCCTTCTACAGTTGGCAGCTGGTCTCCTTCAAGACGGGGACAAAAAGGTGGATTACTACGCCACCCTGGATGTCGCGGAGAAAGCGGCTCTTCGCGAAGAGGAGGCAGTACCTGCTGGCAAGAAGAGGCCTGGAAAGAAGTTGAACACTCAGCGAAGAAACAGAAGCAGGAAGAGTCAGAGAAGAAGGGTCTCCAAGGACACCGGAGACCCGGTCACCTGATATTGCTAATCAACCAGGTACTTGGTATACTAGTCGGGTTCCGGCCGTCGGGTGTTTCTCCCTCTCACGCCTGGGTTAGATCTCAATCTTAGTCCGTGGGGAGAGAGAGAGCTTGCGTGTGCAGTCTCGACCTTTGTATCTTTGCTGTTCTGGCCCTGTCGTTTTTATTTCCTCATCCCCTTTTAGTTATTTCTTTCGGTAGGCTGCTTTCTCTTGATGCCTTTCTTCGTTTTTGAGGTTATTTACTCATGTGTGCGTTTTACTGTTTTGCAGCTCCCGAGGCCGGGAATTCTGGGCCGAGGAGAGGATGGATGTGGGCCAGCCTGGCGCGGGCGTGGCGCCCGGCCAACCAACCTTCACTCAGCACCGTTGGAAGGCCCTTGCTTCGAAGGCTACCGGTAGAGTGAAGCATGCTGCCAAGAGGGTGAAGCCCTCCAAAATCATACACATCGAGGGTCGGATGCCACGGGTACCGCTGCTGAACAGGATCCTCCAAAGGAGGGCTATCCCTTGGGCCTGCTATCCCCTCTGGGCCTGGGGCTTCACAAGTGGTCGCAGGGCGGGCGCCGCCCGGGCACTGCTAAGAGAGTTGGAGCTACTGACGGCATGAAGTACCGGGCTGTGCCTGATGACCCGAACTGCGCACAAAGGCGAAGGAGGATACTAATGCCGCCTCGTCGTCCTCACCTCCTCCGTCTGCCAGCGATTCCTTCTGCGGGCTGTTTGAAAAGGAGGGGTGGTTCTATCACCGCGGCCAGCCTCTTCCTTTACTGCCCGTGACGGAGTCGCCTTCCTACTTCGAGCTGTGGAAAGAGGTGATCCGCAGGTCCGGTGTTCTTGACGGTCTCTTCGCCCCTATGAAGACCGTGACCGCGGCCAAAGAGAGGCTAAGGATTGGGGAAGGTGGAGCGGACGCCATCATGCGCCACTCTTTCCCACTAGACAACTCGCTCGACTTCATGTGGCAGGGGATTTACCGGGTGAGTGGCTTGCTTTGGTTTTAATTCTGGTGTTGCACACTCCTTTTAATCTTTTCATGTTCATCACTTCTTTTTGTATAGACGGTGGCTTTTTCTCAAAGTGTGGACGTGCACACACGGGCTCTCCGCTCAAAGGTTCACCCTCGAGGAATGCCGGGCCCGCAACGCCCAAGAGGAATTGAGGATAGAGCGGTCTTCTAACAGCATCTTCGTCGACACCGTTCAGGACGAGATTACCAGGAGGGTGCATGAACAGACCGCGACTGTGAAGGAGCTGGAAGATGCTCACCGAATGTGCACAAGGCGGAGCGATGATTACGAGGAGCAGTTGAAGAAGCTGCGAGAGGAAAACTTCTCCCTCAAGGGTCAGATCCGGCCGCTGGAGACGGAGATTGCCTCCCAAAAAAGGTACAAAGTGAGTTTGCTGACGCCTGGTTGCGTGTTTTTTCTGATTTGGAGTCCATGGTGGGGCAGGCTCGGGGGCTTCTCACGGCCAAGAGGTGGAGAGTCTTCGTGCCAAGAAGGCCGCTTTAGCGCAAGAGAAAGTGCTGCTTGTTGAGGACAAGGCTAAGCTCGCGCAAGAGCTCCGGTCTGCTTCCGAGGCGAATGCTCTTCTTAAAAGGGAGCTGTCGTCCTCCGAGGCAAAGGCGGCGGAGGTGGTCTGTGAGGGCGAGGGCCTAGCTTCCAAAAGGAGAGGCTATCTGCTGAGCTTCGCAAGCTATCCAGTGAGCTCGCGGCCTCTACGAAGCAGCGGCTTTCCTCCGAAAAAAATGAAAACATTGGAAGAGGAATTGGCTCGGCTACGGCTTGAAAACTCCGAGCTGGCCATGAGAGGTAATTTGTACTTTCCCAATTGTCCTTTGTGGCTCTTCTCGTTCCCCCTGATAAAAGTTTTTCTTCCCCCTTTCTTTCTTACTTAGGCTCGAGGCCTAAGAACTCCGTGGAAGGGTTGGAGAAGTTAAACCTGCGGATCGATGACCTTGAAGAGGAGTTGATTATCGCGAACGCTAATCGTGACCGGTACCGGGCTTACGCTTTACCCTGGAGCAGCAGGTGACTGGCCTTGAGGCTTATTCTCGGAAGGTGCGGGAAGACTTGTAGCAGCAGAGTACGAAGCTCGCCCACCTGAAAGAATCCTTCACCTCTCATACAGGAGGATGGTTAAGTCGTGCCGCCAAATTGTCTCGAGGTTCTTCACGAGCAAGGGCGAGGTCGTGGACAACGGCCTCTATCGGGAATGGACTTCAAGGAAGTTGCGTAGAAGACTTCCTTTCACGAGGTGCTCGAGAAGTTTAGGTGTCTTCCCGGGAGACGTGCTTTGCTCCTGGCCAGGCATCTTTTCTTCCTCTTGGGAGCATCGCGCCTCAGGGTGGTGTGGGTCTTCGGTCCTCTGTTGGGAAGTCCAGGTCCTCAGAGAGTGTTCTTCAGCCTGGTGAGCAGCAGACTGTACAGGAGGCCGATGCCATGAATCTGGATTCTGCAAAGGAGGCTTAGATAGGCCATAGTTTCTTTATCTTCTTTTCTTTTCCCCTTTTTTTTTTGATCTTGGATGTACATACTTTTTAATGGTTAATGAAGTTTATTGACAGTTGTTTCGTTGGTTAGCGTTGCCTCTATTTCGTGACCGGTCGCGCTTGACGACCGTCATTTCTATTTTAAGCATGCGACCGGTTGTACTCAGTGACCGGTCGTTTCTATTTTAAGGATGCGACCGGTCGTGCTCAGTGACCGGTCGTTCCCATTTTAAGGATGCGTCCGGTCACGCTCAATGACCGGTCGTTCCCATTTTAAGGATGCGACCGGTCACACTCAGTGACCGGTCGTTCCTATCTGTCTTTCCCTATCCTTGCTTTTGATAGCCAAACGATGGTACTTACGGTCGTTCCCCTTTCTTTTCGTTTTCTCCTAAGAGGGAGAAAGAGTTTCAAGGGGTTCCGACTAAGGTATGGTGTGGCATCCCACACCTAATGATTCACCCATTACAGGCGACCAGAGCTCCTCGTGTTTCCGGAGGTGGGTTTTTTTCGTTTTTGTTCTTGTTCGAGTGTGACAACTCGTGACAAGATTCTGGGCATTGCATCCTGTAGGGCGTGGCCCGGGTGTTTCTTTTTGTTTTTGGGGCCTTCATAGCCGCCGAGACATAGCCCGGGTCTTTCTTTCATGGCCGGGACATAGCCCGGGTCTTTCTTTCATGGCCGGGACATAGCCCGGTCTTTCTTTCATGGCCGGGACATAGCCCGGGTCTTTCTTTCAATGCATGATCCTTAAAATAACCCCATTTTATTGACGTTTGCAAAGTATTACATCAATTTTCACACATAAAATTTCTTGAGGCATTCTGCGTGCCAAGAATGGGGCAACTCGTATCCCTCGACATTCTTTAGGTGATATAAGGCTCGCCCAACCCTTTGATGGACAATATAAGGACCCTCCCACTGAGGATTGAGCTTCTAGGGTTGCTTAACTTCTCTCAGTACCAGTTCGCCAGGGACGAAGCTCCGTTCCCTGACCTTGCGGTTGAAATATTTCTCCACCTTCCTTTTGTCTTTTACCATTCGTGCGGCTGCAACGGCTCTTCTTTCTTCGAGCGAGCAGGTCTAGGTTGTCCTTTATTCCTTCACTGTTGAGCCGCTCGTCATAGGATTCCCAGTGGATTGATGTGATCATGATCTCAGCTGAAACGACTACCTCCAAGCCATACGTTAATCTGAAGGGTGTTTCTCTGGTCGGTCCTTTTTCCGTCGTTCGATAGGACCATAGGGTTTGGTGTAACAGTTTGGCCCAATTTCCCTTTTTGCCTCCTAACTTTCTTTTCAGAGCTTTTATGATCTGCCCGTTTGCGTTTTTCGACCTGCCCATTGGCCTGGGGATGTGCTACCGACGCGAACCTTATCTCTATCTTCCACTGCTCACAAATTCCTGGAAACTGTCACAATTAAATTGTGTCCCGTTGTCAGTTATTATGGTTCTTGGGCAACCCAAACCTACACACAATATGCTTCCACACGAATTCTTGCGACCTTTTAGACGTGATGGATAGGGTTGGCATTGCTTCAACCCATTTTGTGAAGTAATCGATGGCCACATATGCGAACTTGAACCTCCCGGGAGATGCTTCCGGAACGGGCCAATGATGTCCACCCCCACATTGTGAATGGTACTAGGGATAGTATGGCCTTCTGCACGGCCGGGGGGTTATGTACCTACTACCTACCGTGTTCTTGGCATCTGGCGCATTTCCGGATGTACTCCTTGCAGTGGTCTTGTATTTATGGCCAGTAGTAACCGAGCCTCATGATCTTGTGGGCCGTGGCCCTCTCCCCTTGGTGGTTTCCGCAAACCCCCTCATGTA